>CM077560.1:26304720-26432220 GCA_039657345.1 Stephania japonica
TTTCTACGTGAAGTTATGGCTCAAAACAACGATTTCTAGTCACAATAAGCTTTGTGACATCACAATGATTATACTCGGCTTGTTTACTTTCAAAACTCTTAATTTGATTATTTGTATCAAAATGGTTAAAACTTCATTATAGTTCGATTTCACACGTTCCCAATGTGAAGTTAAGTTTTAAAACAACGATTTCTATTCAAAATAAGCGTTTCTAGATAAAATATGTTTATGCTCGGCTTGTTAAATTTTAAAACTCTTAGAATTATGATTTTATACAAAATCGTTGAAACTTCATTATCGTCCTATTTCCCACGTTTTCTACGTGAAGTTATGGCTCAAAACAACGATTTCTAGTCACAATAAGCTTTGTGACATCACAATGATTATACTCGGCTTGTTTACTTTCAAAACTCTTAATTTGATTATTTGTATCAAAATGGTTAAAACTTCATTATAGTTCGATTTCACACGTTCCCAATGTGAAGTTAAGTTTTAAAAAGACGATTTCTATTCAAAATAAGCGTTTCTAGATAAAATATGTTTATGCTCGGCTTGTTAAATTTTAAAACTCTTAGAATTATGATTTTATACAAAATCGTTGAAACTTCATTATCGTCCTATTTCCCACGTTTTCTACGTGAAGTTATGGCTCAAAACAACGATTTCTAGTCACAATAAGCTTTGTGACATCACAATGATTATACTCGGCTTGTTTACTTTCAAAACTCTTAATTTGATTATTTGTATCAAAATGGTTAAAACTTCATTATAGTTCGATTTCACACGTTCTCAATGTGAAGTTAAGTTTTAAAATAACGATTTCTATTCAAAATAAGCGTTTCTAGATAAAATATGTTTATGCTCGGCTTGTTAAATTTTAAAACTCTTAGAATTATGATTTTATACAAAATAATCGTTGAAACTTCATTATCGTCCTATTTCCCACGTTTTCTACGTGAAGTTATGGCTCAAAACAACGATTTCTAGTCACAATAAGCTTTGTGACATCACAATGATTATACTCGGCTTGTTTACTTTCAAAACTCTTAATTTGATTATTTGGATCAAAATGGTTAAAACTTCATTATAGTTCGATTTCACACGTTCCCAATGTGAAGTTAAGTTTTAAAACATCGATTTCTATTCAAAATAAGCGTTTTTCTAGATAAAATATGTTTATGCTCGGCTTGTTAAATTTTAAAACTCTTAGAATTATGATTTTATATAAAATCGTTGAAACTTCATTATCGTCCTATTTCCCACGTTTTCTACGTGAAGTTATGGCTCAAAACAACGATTTCTAGTCACAATAAGCTTTGTGACATCACAATGATTATACTCGGCTTGTTTACTTTCAAAACTCTTAATTTGATTATTTGTATCAAAATGGTTAAAACTTCATTATAGTTCGATTTCACACGTTCCCAATGTGAAGTTAAGTTTTAAAACAACGATTTCTATTCAAAATAAGCGTTTCTAGATAAAATATGTTTATGCTCGGCTTGTTAAATTTTAAAACTCTTAGAATTATGATTTTATACAAAATAATTGAAACTTCATTATCGTCCTATTTCCCACGTTTCCTACGTGAAGTTATGGCTCAAAACAACGATTTCTAGTCACAATAAGCTTTGTGACATCACAATGATTATACTCGGCTTGTTTACTTTCAAAACTCTTAATTTGATTATTTGTATCAAAATGGTTAAAACTTCATTATAGTTCGATTTCACACGTTCTCAATGTGAAGTTAAGTTTTAAAACAACGATTTCTATTCAAAATAAGCGTTTCTAGATAAAATATGTTTATGCTCGGCTTGTTAAATTTTAAAACTCTTAGAATTATGATTTTTATACAAAATCGTTGAAACTTCATTATCGTCCTATTTCCCACGTTTTCTACGTGAAGTTATGGCTCAAAACAACGATTTCTAGTCACAATAAGCTTTGTGACATCACAATGATTATACTCGGCTTGTTTACTTTCAAAACTCTTAATTTGATTATTTGTATCAAAATGGTTAAAACTTCATTATAGTTCGATTTCACACGTTCCCAATGTGAAGTTAAGTTTTAAAATAACGATTTCTATTCAAAATAAGCGTTTCTAGATAAAATATGTTTATGCTCGGCTTGTTAAATTTTAAAACTCTTAGAATTATGATTTTATACAAAATCGTTAAAACTTCATTATCGTCCTATTTCCCACGTTTTCTACGTGAAGTTATGGCTCAAAACAACGATTTCTAGTCACAATAAGCTTTGTGACATCACAATGATTATACTCGGCTTGTTTACTTTCAAAACTCTTAATTTGATTATTTGTATCAAAATGGTTAAAACTTCATTATAGTTCGATTTCACACGTTCCCAATGTGAAGTTAAGTTTTAAAACAACGATTTCTATTCAAAATAAGCGTTTCTAGATAAAATATGTTTATGCTCGGCTTGTTAAATTTTAAAACTCTTAGAATTATGATTTGATACAAAATCGTTGAAACTTCATTATCGTCCTATTTCCCACGTTTTCTACGTGAAGTTATGGCTCAAAACAACGATTTCTAGTCACAATAAGCTTTGTGACATCACAATGATTATACTCGGCTTGTTTACTTTCAAAACTCTTAATTTGATTATTTGTATCAAAATGGATAAAACTTCGTTATAGTTCAATTTCCAACGTTCTCAATGTTAAGTTAAGGCTTAAAATAACGATTTCTATTCAAAATAAGCGTTTCTAGATAAAATATGTTTATGCTCGGCTTGTTAAATTTTAAAACTCTTAGAATTATGATTTTATACAAAATCGTTGAAACTTCATTATCGTCCTATTTCCCACGTTTTCTACGTGAAGTTATGGCTCAAAACAACGATTTCTAGTCACAATAAGCTTTGTGACATCACAATGATTATACTCGGCTTGTTTACTTTCAAAACTCTTAATTTGATTATTTGTATCAAAATGGTTAAAACTTCATTATAGTTCGATTTCACACGTTCCCAATGTGAAGTTAAGTTTTAAAACAACGATTTCTATTCAAAATAAGCGTTTCTAGATAAAATATGTTTATGCTCGGCTTGTTAAATTTTAAAACTCTTAGAATTATGATTTTATACAAAATCGTTGAAACTTCATTATCGTCCTATTTCCCACGTTTTCTACGTGAAGTTATGGCTCAAAACAACGATTTCTAGTCACAATAAGCTTTGTGACATCACAATGATTATACTCGGCTTGTTTACTTTCAAAACTCTTAATTTGATTATTTGTATCAAAATGGTTAAAACTTCATTATAGTTCGATTTCACACGTTCCCAATGTGAAGTTAAGTTTTAAAACAACGATTTCTATTCAAAATAAGCGTTTCTAGATAAAATATGTTTATGCTCGGCTTGTTAAATTTTAAAACTCTTAGAATTATGATTTTATACAAAATCGTTGAAACTTCATTATCGTCCTATTTCCCACGTTTTCTACGTGAAGTTATGGCTCAAAACAACGATTTCTAGTCACAATAAGCTTTGTGACATCACAATGATTATACTCGGCTTGTTTACTTTCAAAACTCTTAATTTGATTATTTGGATCAAAATGGTTAAAACTTCATTATAGTTCGATTTCACACGTTCCCAATGTGAAGTTAAGTTTTAAAACAACGATTTCTATTCAAAATAAGCGTTTCTAGATAAAATATGTTTATGCTCGGCTTGTTAAATTTTAAAACTCTTAGAATTATGATTTTATATATAATCGTTAAAACTTCTTTATCGTCCTATTTCCCACGTTTTCTACGTGAAGTTATGGCTCAAAACAACGATTTCTAGTCACAATAAGCTTTGTGACATCACAATGATTATACTCGGCTTGTTTACTTTCAAAACTCTTAATTTGATTATTTGTATCAAAATGGTTAAAACTTCATTATAGTTCGATTTCACACGTTCTCAATGTGAAGTTAAGTTTTAAAACAACGATTTCTATTCAAAATAAGCGTTTTCTATAAAATATGTTTATGCTCGGCTTGTTAAATTTTAAAACTCTTAGAATTATGATTTTATACAAAATAATTGAAACTTCATTATCGTCCTATTTCCCACGTTTTTTCTACGTGAAGTTATGGCTCAAAACAACGATTTCTAGTCACAATAAGCTTTGTGACATCACAATGATTATACTCGGCTTGTTTACTTTCAAAACTCTTAATTTGATTATTTGTATCAAAATGGTTAAAACTTCATTATAGTTCGATTTCACACGTTCTCAATGTGAAGTTAAGTTTTAAAACAACGATTTCTATTCAAAATAAGTGTTTCTAGATAAAATATGTTTATGCTCGGCTTGTTAAATTTTAAAACTCTTAGAATTATGATTTTATACAAAATCATTAAAACTTCATTATCGTCCTATTTCCCACGTTTTCTACGTGAAGTTATGGCTCAAAACAACGATTTCTAGTCACAATAAGCTTTGTGACATCACAATGATTATACTCGGCTTGTTTTTTCAAAACTCTTAATTTGATTATTTGTATCAAAATGGTTAAAACTTCATTATAGTTCGATTTCACACGTTCCAATGTGAAGTTAAGTTTTAAAACAACGATTTCTATTCAAAATAAGCGTTTCTAGATAAAATATGTTTATGCTCGGCTTGTTAAATTTTAAAACTCTTAGAATTATGATTTTATACAAAATCGTTGAAACTTCATTATCGTCCTATTTCCCACGTTTTCTACGTGAAGTTATGGCTCAAAACAACGATTTCTAGTCACAATAAGCTTTGTGACATCACAATGATTATACTCGGCTTGTTTACTTTCAAAACTCTTAATTTGATTATTTGTATCAAAATGGTTAAAACTTCATTATAGTTCGATTTCCACGTTCTCAATGTGAAGTTAAGTTTTAAAATAACGATTTCTATTCAAAATAAGCGTTTCTAGATAAAATATGTTTATGCTCGGCTTGTTAAATTTTAAAACTCTTAGAATTATGATGATTTATACAAAATCGTTGAAACTTCATTATCGTCCTATTTCCCACGTTTTCTACGTGAAGTTATGGCTCAAAACAACGATTTCTAGTCACAATAAGCTTTGTGACATCACAATGATTATACTCGGCTTGTTTACTTTCAAAACTCTTAATTTGATTATTTGTATCAAAATGGTTAAAACTTCATTATAGTTCGATTTCACACGTTCCCAATGTGAAGTTAAGTTTTAAAACAACGATTTCTATTCAAAATAAGCGTTTCTAGATAAAATATGTTTATGCTCGGCTTGTTAAATTTTAAAACTCTTAGAATTATGATTTCATACAAAATCGTTGAAACTTCATTATCGTCCTATTTCCCACGTTTTCTACGTGAAGTTATGGCTCAAAACAACGATTTCTAGTCACAATAAGCTTTGTGACATCACAATGATTATACTCGGCTTGTTTACTTTCAAAACTCTTAATTTGATTATTTGGATCAAAATGGTTAAAACATTATATTCGATTTCACACGTTCCCAATGTGAAGTTAAGTTTTAAAACATCGATTTCTATTCAAAATAAGCGTTTCTAGATAAAATATGTTTATGCTCGGCTTGTTAAATTTTAAAACTCTTAGAATTATGATTTTATACAAAATCGTTGAAACTTCATTATCGTCCTATTTCCCACGTTTTCTACGTGAAGTTATGGCTCAAAACAACGATTTCTAGTCACAATAAGCTTTGTGACATCACAATGATTATACTCGGCTTGTTTACTTTCAAAACTCTTAATTTGATTATTTGTATCAAAATGGTTAAAACTTCATTATAGTTCGATTTCACACGTTCCCAATGTGAAGTTAAGTTTTAAAACAACGATTTCTATTCAAAATAAGCGTTTCTAGATAAAATATGTTTATGCTCGGCTTGTTAAATTGTAAAACTCTTAGAATTATGATTTCATACAAAATCGTTGAAACTTCATTATCGTCCTATTTCCCACGTTTTCTACGTAGTTATGGCTCAAAACAACGATTTCTAGTCACAATAAGCTTTGTGACATCACAATGATTATACTCGGCTTGTTTACTTTCAAAACTCTTAATTTGATTATTTGTATCAAAATGGTTAAAACTTCATTATAGTTCGATTTCACACGTTCCCAATGTGAAGTTAAGTTTTAAAACAACGATTTCTATTCAAAATAAGCGTTTCTAGATAAAATATGTTTATGCTCGGCTTGTTAAATTTTAAAACTCTTAGAATTATGATTTGATACAAAATCGTTGAAACTTCATTATCGTCCTATTTCCCACGTTTTCTACGTGAAGTTATGGCTCAAAACAACGATTTCTAGTCACAATAAGCTTTGTGACATCACAATGATTATACTCGGCTTGTTTACTTTCAAAACTCTTAATTTGATTATTTGTATCAAAATGGATAAAACTTCGTTATAGTTCGATTTCCCACGTTCTCAATGTGAAGTTAAGGCTTAAAATAACGATTTCTATTCAAAATAAGCGTTTCTAGATAAAATATGTTTATGCTCGGCTTGTTAAATTTTAAAACTCTTAGAATTATGATTTGATACAAAATCGTTGAAACTTCATTATCGTCCTATTTCCCACGTTTTCTACGTGAAGTTATGGCTCAAAACAACGATTTCTAGTCACAATAAGCTTTGTGACATCACAATGATTATACTCGGCTTGTTTACTTTCAAAACTCTTAATTTGATTATTTGTATCAAAATGGTTAAAACTTCATTATAGTTCGATTTCACACGTTCTCAATGTGAAGTTAAGTTTTAAAACAACGATTTCTATTCAAAATAAGCGTTTCTAGATAAAATATGTTTATGCTCGGCTTGTTAAATTTTAAAACTCTTAGAATTATGATTTATACAAAATCGTTGAAACTTCATTATCGTCCTATTTCCCACGTTTTCTACGTGAAGTTATGGCTCAAAACAACGATTTCTAGTCACAATAAGCTTTGTGACATCACATCACATGATTATACTCGGCTTGTTTACTTTCAAAACTCTTAATTTGATTATTTGGATCAAAATGGTTAAAACTTCATTATAGTTCGATTTCACACGTTCCCAATGTGAAGTTAAGTTTTAAAACAACGATTTCTATTCAAAATAAGTGTTTGTAGATATAATATGTTTATGCTCGGCTTGTTAAATTTTAAAACTCTTAGAATTATTATTTTATACAAAATCATTAAAACTTCATTATCGTCCTATTTCCCACGTTTTCTACGTGAAGTTATGGCTCAAAACAACGATTTCTAGTCACAATAAGCTTTGTGACATCACAATGATTATACTCGGCTTGTTTACTTTCAAAACTCTTAATTTGATTATTTGTATCAAAATGGTTAAAACTTCATTATAGTTCGATTTCACACGTTCCCAATGTGAAGTTAAGTTTTAAAACAACGATTTCTATTCAAAATAAGCGTTTCTAGATAAAATATGTTTATGCTCGGCTTGTTAAATTTTAAAACTCTTAGAATTATGATTTTATACAAAATAATTGAAACTTCATTATCGTCCTATTTCCCACGTTTTCTACGTGAAGTTATGGCTCAAAACAACGATTTCTAGTCACAATAAGCTTTGTGACATCACAATGATTATACTCGGCTTGTTTACTTTCAAAACTCTTAATTTGATTATTTGGATCAAAATGGTTAAAACTTCATTATAGTTCGATTTCACACGTTCCCAATGTGAAGTTAAGTTTTAAAACAACGATTTCTATTCAAAATAAGCGTTTCTAGATAAAATATGTTTATGCTCGGCTTGTTAAATTTTAAAACTCTTAGAATTATGATTTTATATATAATCGTTAAAACTTCCTTATCGTCCTATTTCCCACGTTTTCTACGTGAAGTTATGGCTCAAAACAACGATTTCTAGTCACAATAAGCTTTGTGACATCACAATGATTATACTCGGCTTGTTTACTTTCAAAACTCTTAATTTGATTATTTGTATCAAAATGGTTAAAACTTCATTATAGTTCGATTTCACACGTTCCCAATGTGAAGTTAAGTTTTAAAACAACGATTTCTATTCAAAATAAGCGTTTCTAGATAAAATATGTTTATGCTCGGCTTGTTAAATTTTAAAACTCTTAGAATTATGATTTTATACAAAATAATTGAAACTTCATTATCGTCCTATTTCCCACGTTTTCTACGTGAAGTTATGGCTCAAAACAACGATTTCTAGTCACAATAAGCTTTGTGACATCACAATGATTATACTCGGCTTGTTTACTTTCAAAACTCTTAATTTGATTATTTGGATCAAAATGGTTAAAACTTCATTATAGTTCGATTTCACACGTTCCCAATGTGAAGTTAAGTTTTAAAACAACGATTTCTATTCAAAATAAGCGTTTCTAGATAAAATATGTTTATGCTCGGCTTGTTAAATTTTAAAACTCTTAGAATTATGATTTTATACAAAATCGTTGAAACTTCATTATCGTCCTATTTCCCACGTTTTCTACGTGAAGTTATGGCTCAAAACAACGATTTCTAGTCACAATAAGCTTTGTGACATCACAATGATTATACTCGGCTTGTTTACTTTCAAAACTCTTAATTTGATTATTTGTATCAAAATGGTTAAAACTTCATTATAGTTCGATTTCACACGTTCTCAATGTGAAGTTAAGTTTTAAAATAACGATTTCTATTCAAAATAAGCGTTTCTAGATAAAATATGTTTATGCTCGGCTTGTTAAATTTTAAAACTCTTAGAATTATGATTTTATACAAAATCGTTGAAACTTCATTATCGTCCTATTTCCCACGTTTTCTACGTGAAGTTATGGCTCAAAACAACGATTTCTAGTCACAATAAGCTTTGTGACATCACAATGATTATACTCGGCTTGTTTACTTTCAAAACTCTTAATTTGATTATTTGTATCAAAATGGTTAAAACTTCATTATAGTTCGATTTCACACGTTCCCAATGTGAAGTTAAGTTTTTTAAAACAACGATTTCTATTCAAAATAAGCGTTTCTAGATAAAATATGTTTATGCTCGGCTTGTTAAATTTTAAAACTCTTAGAATTATGATTTTATACAAAATCGTTGAAACTTCATTATCGTCCTATTTCCCACGTTTTCTACGTGAAGTTATGGCTCAAAACAACGATTTCTAGTCACAATAAGCTTTGTGACATCACAATGATTATACTCGGCTTGTTTACTTTCAAAACTCTTAATTTGATTATTTGTATCAAAATGGTTAAAACTTCATTATAGTTCGATTTCCCCAACGATTTCTATTCAAAATAAGCGTTTCTAGATAAAATATGTTTATGCTCGGCTTGTTAAATTTTAAAACTCTTAGAATTATGATTTTATACAAAATCGTTGAAACTTCATTATCGTCCTATTTCCCACGTTTTCTACGTGAAGTTATGGCTCAAAACAACGATTTCTAGTCACAATAAGCTTTGTGACATCACAATGATTATACTCGGCTTGTTTACTTTCAAAACTCTTAATTTGATTATTTGTATCAAAATGGTTAAAACTTCATTATAGTTCGATTTCACACGTTCCCAATGTGAAGTTAAGTTTTAAAACAACGATTTCTATTCAAAATAAGCGTTTCTAGATAAAATATGTTTATGCTCGGCTTGTTAAATTTTAAAACTCTTAGAATTATGATTTTATACAAAATCGTTTGAAACTTCATTATCGTCCTATTTCCCACGTTTTCTACGTGAAGTTATGGCTCAAAACAACGATTTCTAGTCACAATAAGCTTTGTGACATCACAATGATTATACTCGGCTTGTTTACTTTCAAAACTCTTAATTTGATTATTTGTATCAAAATGGTTAAAACTTCATTATAGTTCGATTTCACACGTTCCCAATGTGAAGTTAAGTTTTAAAACAACGATTTCTATTCAAAATAAGCGTTTCTAGATAAAATATGTTTATGCTCGGCTTGTTAAATTTTAAAACTCTTAGAATTATGATTTGATACAAAATCGTTGAAACTTCATTATCGTCCTATTTCCCACGTTTTCTACGTGAAGTTATGGCTCAAAACAACGATTTCTAGTCACAATAAGCTTTGTGACATCACAATGATTATACTCGGCTTGTTTACTTTCAAAACTCTTAATTTGATTATTTGTATCAAAATGGATAAAACTTCGTTATAGTTCAATTTCCCACGTTCTCAATGTTAAGTTAAGGCTTAAAATAACGATTTCTATTCAAAATAAGTGTTTCTAAATAAAATATGTTTATGCTCGGCTTGTTAAATTTTAAAACTCTTAGAATTATGATTTTATACAAAATCGTTGAAACTTCATTATCGTCCTATTTCCCACGTTTTCTACGTGTAGTTATGGCTCAAAACAACGATTTCTAGTCACAATAAGCTTTGTGACATCACAATGATTATACTCGGCTTGTTTACTTTCAAAACTTTGTAATTTGATTATTTGTATCAAAATGGTTAAAACTTCATTATAGTTCGATTTCACACGTTCCCAATGTGAAGTTAAGTTTTAAAACAACGATTTCTATTCAAAATAAGCGTTTCTAGATAAAATATGTTTATGCTCGGCTTGTTAAATTTTAAAACTCTTAGAATTATGATTTTATACAAAATCGTTGAAACTTCATTATCGTCCTATTTCCCACGTTTTCTACGTGAAGTTATGGCTCAAAACAACGATTTCTAGTCACAATAAGCTTTGTGACATCACAATGATTATACTCGGCTTGTTTACTTTCAAAACTCTTAATTTGATTATTTGTATCAAAATGGTTAAAACTTCATTATAGTTCGATTTCACACGTTCCCAATGTGAAGTTAAGTTTTAAAACAACGATTTCTATTCAAAATAAGCGTTTCTAGATAAAATATGTTTATGCTCGGCTTGTTAAATTTTAAAACTCTTAGAATTATGATTTTATACAAACGTTTAAAACTTCATTATCGTCCTATTTCCCACGTTTTCTACGTGAAGTTATGGCTCAAAACAACGATTTCTAGTCACAATAAGCTTTGTGACATCACAATGATTATACTCGGCTTGTTTACTTTCAAAACTCTTAATTTGATTATTTGTATCAAAATGGTTAAAACTTCATTATAGTTCGATTTCACACGTTCCCAATGTGAAGTTAAGTTTTAAAACAACGATTTCTATTCAAAATAAGCGTTTCTAGATAAAATATGTTTATGCTCGGCTTGTTAAATTTTAAAACTCTTAGAATTATGATTTTATACAAAATAATTGAAACTTCATTATCGTCCTATTTCCCACGTTTCCTACGTGAAGTTATGGCTCAAAACAACGATTTCTAGTCACAATAAGCTTTGTGACATCACAATGATTATACTCGGCTTGTTTACTTTCAAAACTCTTAATTTGATTATTTGGATCAAAATGGTTAAAAACTTATATTATAGTTCGATTTCACACACGTTCCCAATGTGAAGTTAAGTTTTAAAACAACGATTTCTATTCAAAATAAGTGTTTGTAGATAAAATATGTTTATGCTCGGCTTGATAAATTTTAAAACTCTTAGAATTGTGATTTTATATATAATCGTTAAAACTTCCTTATCGTCCTATTTCCCACGTTTTCTACGTGAAGTTATGGCTCAAAACAACGATTTCTAGTCACAATAAGCTTTGTGACATCACAATGATTATACTCGGCTTGTTTACTTTCAAAACTCTTAATTTGATTATTTGTATCAAAATGGTTAAAACTTCATTATAGTTCGATTTCACACGTTCCCAATGTGAAGTTAAGTTTTAAAACAACGATTTCTATTCAAAATAAGCGTTTCTAGATAAAATATGTTTATGCTCGGCTTGTTAAATTTTAAAACTCTTAGAATTATGATTTTATACAAAATAATTGAAACTTCATTATCGTCCTATTTCCCACGTTTTCTACGTAAAGTTATGGCTCAAAACAACGATTTCTAGTCACAATAAGCTTTGTGACATCACAATGATTATACTCGGCTTGTTTACTTTCAAAACTCTTAATTTGATTATTTGTATCAAAATGGTTAAAACTTCATTATAGTTCGATTTCACACGTTCCCAATGTGAAGTTAAGTTTTAAAACAACGATTTCTATTCAAAATAAGCGTTTCTAGATAAAATATGTTTATGCTCGGCTTGTTAAATTTTAAAACTCTTAGAATTATGATTTGATACAAAATCGTTGAAACTTCATTATCGTCCTATTTCCCACGTTTTCTACGTGAAGTTATGGCTCAAAACAACGATTTCTAGTCACAATAAGCTTTGTGACATCACAATGATTATACTCGGCTTGTTTACTTTCAAAACTCTTAATTTGATTATTTGTATCAAAATGGGTAAAACTTCGTTATAGTTCAATTTCCCACGTTCTCAATGTGAAGTTAAGACTTAAAATAACGATTTATATTCAAAAAAAGCGTTTCTAGATAAAATATGTTTATACTCGGCTTGTTAAATTTTAAAACTCTTAGAATTATGATTTTATACAAAATCGTTGAAACTTCATTATCGTCCTATTTCCCACGTTTTCTACGTGAAGTTATGGCTCAAAACAACGATTTCTAGTCACAATAAGCTTTGTGACATCACAATGATTATACTCGGCTTGTTTACTTTCAAAACTCTTAATTTGATTATTTGTATCAAAATGGTTAAAACTTCATTATAGTTCGATTTCACACGTTCCCAATGTGAAGTTAAGTTTTAAAACAACGATTTCTATTCAAAATAAGCGTTTCTAGATAAAATATGTTTATGCTCGGCTTGTTAAATTTTAAAACTCTTAGAATTATGATTTTATACAAAATCGTTGAAACTTCATTATCGTCCTATTTCCCACGTTTTCTACGTGAAGTTATGGCTCAAAACAACGATTTCTAGTCACAATAAGCTTTGTGACATCACAATGATTATACTCGGCTTGTTTACTTTCAAAACTCTTAATTTGATTATTTGTATCAAAATGGTTAAAACTTCATTATAGTTCGATTTCACACGTTCCCAATGTGAAGTTAAGTTTTAAAACAACGATTTCTATTCAAAATAAGCGTTTCTAGATAAAATATGTTTATGCTCGGCTTGTTAAATTTTAAAACTCTTAGAATTATGATTTTATACAAAATCGTTGAAACTTCATTATCGTCCTATTTCCCACGTTTTCTACGTGAAGTTATGGCTCAAAACAACGATTTCTAGTCACAATAAGCTTTGTGACATCACAATGATTATACTCGGCTTGTTTACTTTCAAAACTCTTAATTTGATTATTTGTATCAAAATGGTTAAAACTTCATTATAGTTCGATTTCACACGTTCCCAATGTGAAGTTAAGTTTTAAAACAACGATTTCTATTCAAAATAAGCGTTTCTAGATAAAATATGTTTATGCTCGGCTTGTTAAATTCTAAAACTCTTAATTATGATTTTATATACAAAATCGTTGAAACTTCATTATCGTCCTATTTCCCACGTTTTCTACGTGAAGTTATGGCTCAAAACAACGATTTCTAGTCACAATAAGCTTTGTGACATCACAATGATTATACTCGGCTTGTTTACTTTCAAAACTCTTAATTTGATTATTTGTATCAAAATGGTTAAAACTTCATTATAGTTCGATTTCACACGTTCCCAATGTGAAGTTAAGTTTTAAAACAACGATTTCTATTCAAAATAAGCGTTTCTAGATAAAATATGTTTATGCTCGGCTTGTTAAATTTTAAAACTCTTAGAATTATGATTTGATACAAAATCGTTGAAACTTCATTATCGTCCTATTTCCCACGTTTTCTACGTGAAGTTATGGCTCAAAACAACGATTTCTAGTCACAATAAGCTTTGTGACATCACAATGATTATACTCGGCTTGTTTACTTTCAAAACTCTTAATTTGATTATTTGTATCAAAATGGTTAAAACTTCATTATATTATAGTTCGATTTCACACGTTCTCAATGTGAAGTTAAGTTTTAAAATAACGATTTCTATTCAAAATAAGCGTTTCTAGATAAAATATGTTTATGCTCGGCTTGTTAAATTTTAAAACTCTTAGAATTATGATTTTATACAAAATCGTTGAAACTTCATTATCGTCCTATTTCCCACGTTTTCTACGTGAAGTTATGGCTCAAAACAACGATTTCTAGTCACAATAAGCTTTGTGACATCACAATGATTATACTCGGCTTGTTTACTTTCAAAACTCTTAATTTGATTATTTGTATCAAAATGGTTAAAACTTCATTATAGTTCGATTTCACACGTTCCCAATGTGAAGTTAAGTTTTAAAACAACGATTTCTATTCAAAATAAGCGTTTCTAGATAAAATATGTTTATGCTCGGCTTGTTAAATTTTAAAACTCTTAGAATTATGATTTTATATATTATCGTTAAAACTTCCTTATCGTCCTATTTCCCCCGTTTTCTACGTGAAGTTCTGGCTCAAAACAACGATTTCTAGTCACAATAAGCTTTGTGACATCACAATGATTATACTCGGCTTGTTTACTTTCAAAACTCTTAATTTGATTATTTGTATCAAAATGGTTAAAACTTCATTATAGTTCGATTTCACACGTTCCCAATGTGAAGTTAAGTTTTAAAACAACGATTTCTATTCAAAATAAGCGTTTCTAGATAAAATATGTTTATGCTCGGCTTGTTAAATTTTAAAACTCTTAGAATTATGATTTTATACAAAATCGTTGAAACTTCATTATCGTCCTATTTCCCACGTTTTCTACGTGAAGTTATGGCTCAAAACAACGATTTCTAGTCACAATAAGCTTTGTGACATCACAATGATTATACTCGGCTTGTTTACTTTCAAAACTCTTAATTTGATTATTTGTATCAAAATGGTTAAAACTTCATTATAGTTCGATTTCACACGTTCTCAATGTGAAGTTAAGTTTTAAAATAACAACGATTTCTATTCAAAATAAGCGTTTCTAGATAAAATATGTTTATGCTCGGCTTGTTAAATTTTAAAACTCTTAGAATTATGATTTTATACAAAATCGTTGAAACTTCATTATCGTCCTATTTCCCACGTTTTCTACGTGAAGTTATGGCTCAAAACAACGATTTCTAGTCACAATAAGCTTTGTGACATCACAATGATTATACTCGGCTTGTTTACTTTCAAAACTCTTAATTTGATTATTTGGATCAAAATGGTTAAAACTTCATTATAGTTCGATTTCACACGTTCCCAATGTGAAGTTAAGTTTTAAAACAACGATTTCTATTCAAAATAAGTGTTTCTAGATATAATATGTTTATGCTCGGCTTGTTAAATTTTAAAACTCTTAGAATTATTATTTTATACAAAATCATTAAAACTTCATTATCGTCCTATTTCCCACGTTTTCTACGTGAAGTTATGGCTCAAAACAACGATTTCTAGTCACAATAAGCTTTGTGACATCACAATGATTATACTCGGCTTGTTTACTTTCAAAACTCTTAATTTGATTATTTGTATCAAAATGGTTAAAACTTCATTATAGTTCGATTTCACACGTTCCCAATGTGAAGTTAAGTTTTAAAACAACGATTTCTATTCAAAATAAGCGTTTCTAGATAAAATATGTTTATGCTCGGCTTGTTAAATTTTAAAACTCTTAGAATTATGATTTTATACAAAATCGTTGAAACTTCATTATCGTCCTATTTCCCACGTTTTCTACGTGAAGTTATGGCTCAAAACAACGATTTCTAGTCACAATAAGCTTTGTGACATCACAATGATTATACTCGGCTTGTTTACTTTCAAAACTCTTAATTTGATTATTTGTATCAAAATGGTTAAAACTTCATTATAGTTCGATTTCACACGTTCCCAATGTGAAGTTAAGTTTTAAAACAACGATTTCTATTCAAAATAAGCGTTTCTAGATAAAATATGTTTATGCTCGGCTTGTTAAATTTTAAAACTCTTAGAATTATGATTTTATACAAAATCGTTGAAACTTCATTATCGTCCTATTTCCCACGTTTTCTACGTGAAGTTATGGCTCAAAACAACGATTTCTAGTCACAATAAGCTTTGTGACATCACAATGATTATACTCGGCTTGTTTACTTTCAAAACTCTTAATTTGATTATTTGTATCAAAATGGTTAAAACTTCATTATAGTTCGATTTCACACGTTCCCAATGTGAAGTTAAGTTTTAAAACAACGATTTCTATTCAAAATAAGCGTTTCTAGATAAAATATGTTTATGCTCGGCTTGTTAAATTTTAAAACTCTTAGAATTATGATTTTATACAAAATCGTTGAAACTTCATTATCGTCCTATTTCCCACGTTTTCTACGTGAAGTTATGGCTCAAAACAACGATTTCTAGTCACAATAAGCTTTGTGACATCACAATGATTATACTCGGCTTGTTTACTTTCAAAACTCTTAATTTGATTATTTGTATCAAAATGGTTAAAACTTCATTATAGTTCGATTTCACACGTTCCCAATGTGAAGTTAAGTTTTAAAACAACGATTTCTATTCAAAATAAGCGTTTCTAGATAAAATATGTTTATGCTCGGCTTGTTAAATTTTAAAACTCTTAGAATTATGATTTTATACAAAATCGTTGAAACTTCATTATCGTCCTATTTCCCACGTTTTCTACGTGAAGTTATGGCTCAAAACAACGATTTCTAGTCACAATAAGCTTTGTGACATCACAATGATTATACTCGGCTTGTTTACTTTCAAAACTCTTAATTTGATTATTTGTATCAAAATGGTTAAAACTTCATTATAGTTCGATTTCACACGTTCTCAATGTGAAGTTAAGTTTTAAAATAACGATTTCTATTCAAAATAAGCGTTTCTAGATAAAATATGTTTATGCTCGGCTTGTTAAATTTTAAAACTCTTAGAATTATGATTTTATACAAAATCGTTGAAACTTCATTATCGTCCTATTTCCCACGTTTTCTACGTGAAGTTATGGCTCAAAACAACGATTTCTAGTCACAATAAGCTTTGTGACATCACAATGATTATACTCGGCTTGTTTACTTTCAAAACTCTTAATTTGATTATTTGTATCAAAATGGTTAAAACTTCATTATAGTTCGATTTCACACGTTCCCAATGTGAAGTTAAGTTTTAAAACAACGATTTCTATTCAAAATAAGCGTTTCTAGATAAAATATGTTTATGCTCGGCTTGTTAAATTTTAAAACTCTTAGAATTATGATTTTATACAAAATAATTGAAACTTCATTATCGTCCTCTTTCCCACGTTTGCTACGTGAAGTTATGGCTCAAAACAACGATTTCTTGTCACAATAAGCTTTGTGACATCACAATGATTATACTCGGCTTGTTTACTTTCAAAACTCTTAATTTGATTATTTGGATCAAAATGGTTAAAACTTCGTTATAGTTCGATTTCACACGTTCCCAATGTGAAGTTAAGTTTTAAAACAACGATTTCTATTCAAAATAAGTGTTTGTAGATATAATATGTTTATGCTCGGCTTGTTAAATTTTAAAACTCTTAGAATTATTATTTTATACAAAATCATTAAAACTTCATTATCGTCCTATTTCCCACGTTTTCTACGTGAAGTTATGGCTCAAAACAACGATTTCTAGTCACAATAAGCTTTGTGACATCACAATGATTATACTCGGCTTGTTTACTTTCAAAACTCTTAATTTGATTATTTGTATCAAAATGGTTAAAACTTCATTATAGTTCGATTTCACACGTTCCCAATGTGAAGTTAAGTTTTAAAACAACGATTTCTATTCAAAATAAGCGTTTCTAGATAAAATATGTTTATGCTCGGCTTGTTAAATTTTAAAACTCTTAGAATTATGATTTTTTTATACAAAATCGTGAAAAACTTCATTATCGTCCTATTTCCCACGTTTTCTACGTGAAGTTATGGCTCAAAACAACGATTTCTAGTCACAATAAGCTTTGTGACATCACAATGATTATACTCGGCTTGTTTACTTTCAAAACTCTTAATTTGATTATTTGTATCAAAATGGTTAAAACTTCATTATAGTTCGATTTCACACGTTCCCAATGTGAAGTTAAGTTTTAAAACAACGATTTCTATTCAAAATAAGCGTTTCTAGATAAAATATGTTTATGCTCGGCTTGTTAAATTTTAAAACTCTTAGAATTATGATTTTATACAAAATCGTTGAAACTTCATTATCGTCCTATTTCCCACGTTTTCTACGTGAAGTTATGGCTCAAAACAACGATTTCTAGTCACAATAAGCTTTGTGACATCACAATGATTATACTCGGCTTGTTTACTTTCAAAACTCTTAATTTGATTATTTGTATCAAAATGGTTAAAACTTCATTATAGTTCGATTTCACACGTTCCCAATGTGAAGTTAAGTTTTAAAACAACGATTTCTATTCAAAATAAGCGTTTAGATAAAATATGTTTTATGCTCGGCTTGTTAAATTTTAAAACTCTTAGAATTATGATTTGATACAAAATCGTTAAAACTTCATTATCGTCCTATTTCCCACGTTTTCTACGTGAAGTTATGGCTCAAAACAACGATTTCTAGTCACAATAAGCTTTGTGACATCACAATGATTATACTCGGCTTGTTTACTTTCAAAACTCTTAATTTGATTATTTGTATCAAAATGGGTAAAACTTCATTATAGTTCGATTTCCCACGTTCTCAATGTGAAGTTAAGGCTTAAAATAACGATTTCTATTCAAAATAAGCGTTTCTAGATAAAATATGTTTATGCTCGGCTTGTTAAATTTTAAAACTCTTAGAATTATGATTTTATACAAAATCGTTGAAACTTCATTATCGTCCTATTTCCCACGTTTTCTACGTGAAGTTATGGCTCAAAACAACGATTTCTAGTCACAATAAGCTTTGTGACATCACAATGATTATACTCGGCTTGTTTACTTTCAAAACTCTTAATTTGATTATTTGTATCAAAATGGTTAAAACTTCATTATAGTTCGATTTCACACGTTCCCAATGTGAAGTTAAGTTTTAAAACAACGATTTCTATTCAAAATAAGCGTTTCTAGATAAAATATGTTTATGCTCGGCTTGTTAAATTTTAAAACTCTTAGAATTATGATTTTATACAAAATCGTTGAAACTTCATTATCGTCCTATTTCCCACGTTTTCTACGTGAAGTTATGGCTCAAAACAACGATTTCTAGTCACAATAAGCTTTGTGACATCACAATGATTATACTCGGCTTGTTTACTTTCAAAACTCTTAATTTGATTATTTGTATCAAAATGGTTAAAACTTCATTATAGTTCGATTTCACACGTTCCCAATGTGAAGTTAAGTTTTAAAACAACGATTTCTATTCAAAATAAGCGTTTCTAGATAAAATATGTTTATGCTCGGCTTGTTAAATTTTAAAACTCTTAGAATTTGATTTTATACAAAATCGTTAAAACTTCATTATCGTCCTATTTCCCACGTTTTCTACGTGAAGTTATGGCTCAAAACAACGATTTCTAGTCACAATAAGCTTTGTGACATCACAATGATTATACTCGGCTTGTTTACTTTCAAAACTCTTAATTTGATTATTTGTATCAAAATGGTTAAAACTTCATTATAGTTCGATTTCACACGTTCCCAATGTGAAGTTAAGTTTTAAAACAACGATTTCTATTCAAAATAAGCGTTTCTAGATAAAATATGTTTATGCTCGGCTTGTTAAATTTTAAAACTCTTAGAATTATGATTTTATACAAAATAATTGAAACTTCATTATCGTCCTATTTCCCACGTTTTCTACGTGAAGTTATGGCTCAAAACAACGATTTCTAGTCACAATAAGCTTTGTGACATCACAATGATTATACTCGGCTTGTTTACTTTCAAAACACCTAATTTGATTATTTGTATCAAAATGGTTAAAACTTCATTATAGTTCGATTTCACACGTTCCCAATGTGAAGTTAAGTTTTAAAACAACGATTTCTATTCAAAATAAGCGTTTCTAGATAAAATATGTTTATGCTCGGCTTGTTAAATTCTAAAACTCTTAGAATTATGATTTTATATATAATCGTTAAAACTTCCTTATCGTCCTATTTCCCACGTTTTCTACGTGAAGTTATGGCTCAAAACAACGATTTCTAGTCA
This sequence comes from Stephania japonica, assembly GCA_039657345.1. Classification (NCBI taxonomy): domain Eukaryota; kingdom Viridiplantae; phylum Streptophyta; class Magnoliopsida; order Ranunculales; family Menispermaceae; genus Stephania; species Stephania japonica. Next base: position 26,324,912 of record CM077560.1, read on the forward strand.
CAATAAGCTTTGTGACATCACAATGATTATACTCGGCTTGTTTACTTTCAAAACTCTTAATTTGATTATTTGTATCAAAATGGTTAAAACTTCATTATAGTTCGATTTCACACGTTCCCAATGTGAAGTTAAGTTTTAAAACAACGATTTCTATTCAAAATAAGCGTTTCTAGATAAAATATGTTTATGCTCGGCTTGTTAAATTTTAAAACTCTTAGAATTATGATTTTATACAAAATAATTGAAACTTCATTATCGTCCTATTTCCCACGTTTTCCTACGTACGTGAAGTTATGGCTCAAAACAACGATTTCTAGTCACAATAAGCTTTGTGACATCACAATGATTATACTCGGCTTGTTTACTTTCAAAACTCTTAATTTGATTATTTGTATCAAAATGGTTAAAACTTCATTATAGTTCGATTTCACACGTTCCCAATGTGAAGTTAAGTTTTAAAACAACGATTTCTATTCAAAATAAGCGTTTCTAGATAAAATATGTTTATGCTCGGCTTGTTAAATTTTAAAACTCTTAGAATTATGATTTTATACAAAATCGTTAAAACTTCATTATCGTCCTATTTCCCACGTTTTCTACGTGAAGTTATGGCTCAAAACAACGATTTCTAGTCACAATAAGCTTTGTGACATCACAATGATTATACTCGGCTTGTTTACTTTCAAAACTCTTAATTTGATTATTTGTATCAAAATGGGTAAAACTTCATTATAGTTCGATTTCCCACGTTCTCAATGTGAAGTTAAGTTTTTAAAAACGATTTCTATTCAAAATAAGCGTTTCTAGATAAAATATGTTTATGCTCGGCTTGTTAAATTTTAAAACTCTTAGAATTATGATTTTATACAAAATCGTTGAAACTTCATTATCGTCCTATTTCCCACGTTTTCTACGTGAAGTTATGGCTCAAAACAACGATTTCTAGTCACAATAAGCTTTGTGACATCACAATGATTACCTTGGCTTGTTTACTTTCAAAACTCTTAGTTTGATTATTTGTATCAAAATGGTTAAAACTTCATTATAGTTCGATTTCACACGTTCCCAATGTGAAGTTAAGTTTTAAAACAACGATTTCTATTCAAAATAAGCGTTTCTAGATAAAATATGTTTATGCTCGGCTTGTTAAATTTTAAAACTCTTAGAATTATGATTTTATACAAAATAATTGAAACTTCATTATCGTCCTATTTCCCACGTTTCCTACGTGAAGTTATGGCTCAAAACAACGATTTCTAGTCACAATAAGCTTTGTGACATCACAATGATTATACTCGGCTTGTTTACTTTCAAAACTCTTAATTTGATTATTTGGATCAAAATGGTTAAAACTTCATTATAGTTCGATTTCACACGTTCCCAATGTGAAGTTAAGTTTTAAAACAACGATTTCTATTCAAAATAAGCGTTTCTAGATAAAATATGTTTATGCTCGGCTTGTTAAATTTTAAAACTCTTAGAATTATGATTTTATACAAAATCGTTGAAACTTCATTATCGTCCTATTTCCCACGTTTTCTACGTGAAGTTATGGCTCAAAACAACGATTTCTAGTCACAATAAGCTTTGTGACATCACAATGATTATACTCGGCTTGTTTACTTTCAAAACTCTTAATTTGATTATTTGTATCAAAATGGTTAAAACTTCATTATAGTTCGATTTCACACGTTCCCAATGTGAAGTTAAGTTTTAAAACAACGATTTCTATTCAAAATAAGCGTTTCTAGATAAAATATGTTTATGCTCGCTTGTTAAATTTTAAAACTCTTAGAATTATGATTTTATACAAAATCGTTGAAACTTCATTATTATCGTCCTATTTCCCACGTTTTCTACGTGAAGTTATGGCTCAAAACAACGATTTCTAGTCACAATAAGCTTTGTGACATCACAATGATTATACTCGGCTTGTTTACTTTCAAAACTCTTAATTTGATTATTTGTATCAAAATGGTTAAAACTTCATTATAGTTCGATTTCACACGTTCCCAATGTGAAGTTAAGTTTTAAAACAACGATTTCTATTCAAAATAAGCGTTTCTAGATAAAATATGTTTATGCTCGGCTTGTTAAATTTTAAAACTCTTAGAATTATGATTTTATACAAAATCGTTGAAACTTCATTATCGTCCTATTTCCCACGTTTTCTACGTGAAGTTATGGCTCAAAACAACGATTTCTAGTCACAATAAGCTTTGTGACATCACAATGATTATACTCGGCTTGTTTACTTTCAAAACTCTTAATTTGATTATTTGTATCAAAATGGTTAAAACTTCATTATAGTTCGATTTCACACGTTCTCAATGTGAAGTTAAGTTTTAAAATAACGATTTCTATTCAAAATAAGCGTTTCTAGATAAAATATGTTTATGCTCGGCTTGTTAAATTTTAAAACTCTTAGAATTATGATTTTATACAAAATCGTTGAAACTTCATTATCGTCCTATTTCCCACGTTTTTTCTACGTGAAGTTATGGCTCAAAACAACGATTTCTAGTCACAATAAGCTTTGTGACATCACAATGATTATACTCGGCTTGTTTACTTTCAAAACTCTTAATTTGATTATTTGTATCAAAATGGTTAAAACTTCATTATAGTTCGATTTCACACGTTCCCAATGTGAAGTTAAGTTTTAAAACAACGATTTCTATTCAAAATAAGCGTTTCTAGATAAAATATGTTTATGCTCGGCTTGTTAAATTTTAAAACTCTTAGAATTATGATTTTATACAAAATAATTGAAACTTCATTATATCTATTTCCTATTTCCCACGTTTTCTACGTGAAGTTATGGCTCAAAACAACGATTTCTAGTCACAATAAGCTTTGTGACATCACAATGATTATACTCGGCTTGTTTACTTTCAAAACTCTTAATTTGATTATTTGGATCAAAATGGTTAAAACTTCATTATAGTTCGATTTCACACGTTCCCAATGTGAAGTTAAGTTTTAAAACAACGATTTCTATTCAAAATAAGCGTTTCTAGATAAAATATGTTTATGCTCGGCTTGTTAAATTTTAAAACTCTTAGAATTATTATTTTATACAAAATCATTAAAACTTCATTATCGTCCTATTTCCCACGTTTTTCTACGTGAAGTTATGGCTCAAAACAACGATTTCTAGTCACAATAAGCTTTGTGACATCACAATGATTATACTCGGCTTGTTTACTTTCAAAACTCTTAATTTGATTATTTGTATCAAAATGGTTAAAACTTCATTATAGTTCGATTTCACACGTTCTCCATGTGAAGTTAAGTTTTAAAACAACGATTTCTATTCAAAATAAGCGTTTCTAGATAAAATATGTTTATGCTCGGCTTGTTAAATTTTAAAACTCTTAGAATTATGATTTTATACAAAATAATTGAAACTTCATTATCGTCCTATTTCCCACGTTTTTCTACGTGAAGTTATGGCTCAAAAACAACGATTTCTAGTCACAATAAGCTTTGTGACATCACAATGATTATACTCGGCTTGTTTACTTTCAAAACTCTTAATTTGATTATTTGGATCAAAATGGTTAAAACTTCATTATAGTTCGATTTCACACGTTCCCAATGTGAAGTTAAGTTTTAAAACAACGATTTCTATTCAAAATAAGCGTTTCTAGATAAAATATGTTTATGCTCGGCTTGTTAAATTTTAAAACTCTTAGAATTATGATTTTATACAAAATCGTTGAAACTTCATTATCGTCCTATTTCCCACGTTTTCTACGTGAAGTTATGGCTCAAAACAACGATTCTTAGTCACAATAAGCTTTGTGACATCACAATGATTAACTCGGCTTGTTTACTTTCAAAACTCTTAATTTGATTATTTGTATCAAAATGGTTAAAACTTCATTATAGTTCGATTTCACACGTTCCCAATGTGAAGTTAAGTTTTAAAACAACGATTTCTATTCAAAATAAGCGTTTCTAGATAAAATATGTTTATGCTCGGCTTGTTAAATTTTAAAACTCTTAGAATTATGATTTTATACAAAATCGTTGAAACTTCATTATCGTCCTATTTCCCACGTTTTCTACGTGAAGTTATGGCTCAAAACAACGATTTCTAGTCACAATAAGCTTTGTGACATCACAATGATTATACTCGGCTTGTTTACTTTCAAAACTCTTAATTTGATTATTTGTATCAAAATGGTTAAAACTTCATTATAGTTCGATTTCACACGTTCCCAATGTGAAGTTAAGTTTTAAAACAACGATTTCTATTCAAAATAAGCGTTTCTAGATAAAATATGTTTATGCTCGGCTTGTTAAATTTTAAAACTCTTAGAATTATTATTTTATACAAAATCATTAAAACTTCATTATCGTCCTATTTCCCACGTTTTCTACGTGAAGTTATGGCTCAAAACAACGATTTCTAGTCACAATAAGCTTTGTGACATCACAATGATTATACTCGGCTTGTTTACTTTCAAAACTCTTTTTTTTGATTATTTGGATCAAAATGGTTAAAACTTCGTTATAGTTCGATTTCACACGTTCCCAATGTGAAGTTAAGTTTTAAAACAACGATTTCTATTCAAAATAAGTGTTTGTAGATATAATATGTTTATGCTCGGCTTGTTAAATTTTAAAACTCTTAGAATTATGATTTTATACAAAATAATTGAAACTTCATTATCGTCCTATTTCCCATGTTTCCTACGTGAAGTTACGGCTCAAAACAACGATTTCTAGTCACAATAAGCTTTGTGACATCACAATGATTATACTCGGCTTGTTTACTTTCAAAACTCTTAATTTGATTATTTGTATCAAAATGGTAAAACTTCATTATAGTTCGATTTCCACGTTCTCAATGTGAAGTTAAGTTTTAAAATAACGATTTCTATTCAAAATAAGCGTTTCTAGATAAAATATGTTTATGCTCGGCTTGTTAAATTTTAAAACTCTTAGAATTATGATTTTATACAAAATCGTTGAAACTTCATTATCGTCCTATTTCCCACGTTTTCTACGTGAAGTTATGGCTCAAAACAACGATTTCTAGTCACAATAAGCTTTGTGACATCACAATGATTATACTCGGCTTGTTTACTTTCAAAACTCTTAATTTGATTATTTGTATCAAAATGGTTAAAACTTCATTATAGTTCGATTTCACACGTTCCCAATGTGAAGTTAAGTTTTAAAACAACGATTTCTATTCAAAATAAGCGTTTCTAGATAAAATATGTTTATGCTCGGCTTGTTAAATTTTAAAACTCTTAGAATTATGATTTTATACAAAATCGTTGAAACTTCATTATCGTCCTATTTCCCACGTTTTCTACGTGAAGTTATGGCTCAAAACAACGATTTCTAGTCACAATAAGCTTTGTGACATCACAATGATTATACTCGGCTTGTTTACTTTCAAAACTCTTAATTTGATTATTTGTATCAAAATGGTTAAAACTTCATTATAGTTCGATTTCACACGTTCCCAATGTGAAGTTAAGTTTTAAAACAACGATTTCTATTCAAAATAAGCGTTTCTAGATAAAATATGTTTATGCTCGGCTTGTTAAATTTTAAAACTCTTAGAATTATGATTTTATACAAAATCGTTGAAACTTCATTATCGTCCTATTTCCCACGTTTTCTACGTGAAGTTATGGCTCAAAACAACGATTTCTAGTCACAATAAGCTTTGTGACATCACAATGATTATACTCGGCTTGTTTACTTTCAAAACTCTTAATTTGATTATTTGTATCAAAATGGTTAAAACTTCATTATAGTTTCGATTTCACACGTTCCCAATGTGAAGTTAAGTTTTAAAACAACGATTTCTATTCAAAATAAGCGTTTCTAGATAAAATATGTTTATGCTCGGCTTGTTAAATTTTAAAACTCTTAGAATTATGATTTTATACAAAATAATTGAAACTTCATTATCGTCCTATTTCCCACGTTTTCTACGTGAAGTTATGGCTCAAAACAACGATTTCTAGTCACAATAAGCTTTGTGACATCACAATGATTATACTCGGCTTGTTTACTTTCAAAACTCCTAATTTGATTATTTGTATCAAAATGGTTAAAACTTCATTATAGTTCGATTTCACACGTTCCCAATGTGAAGTTAAGTTTTAAAACAACGATTTCTATTCAAAATAAGCGTTTCTAGATAAAATATGTTTATGCTCGGCTTGTTAAATTCTAAAACTCTTAGAATTATGATTTTATATATAATCGTTAAAACTTCCTTATCGTCCTATTTCCCACGTTTTCTACGTGTAGTTATGGCTCAAAACAACGATTTCTAGTCACAATAAGCTTTGTGACATCACAATGATTATACTCGGCTTGTTTACTTTCAAAACTCTTAATTTGATTATTTGTATCAAAATGGTTAAAACTTCATTATAGTTCGATTTCACACGTTCCCAATGTGAAGTTAAGTTTTAAAACAACGATTTCTATTCAAAATAAGCGTTTCTAGATAAAATATGTTTATGCTCGGCTTGTTAAATTTTAAAACTCTTAGAATTATGATTTTATACAAAATAATTGAAACTTCATTATCGTCCTATTTCCCACGTTTTCTACGTGAAGTTATGGCTCAAAACAACGATTTCTAGTCACAATAAGCTTTGTGACATCACAATGATTATACTCGGCTTGTTTACTTTCAAAACTCTTAATTTGATTATTTGGATCAAAATGGTTAAAACTTCATTATAGTTCGATTTCACACGTTCCCAATGTGAAGTTAAGTTTTAAAACAACGATTTCTATTCAAAATAAGTGTTTCTAGATAAAATATGTTTATGCTCGGCTTGTTAAATTTTAAAACTCTTAGAATTATGATTTTATATATAATCGTTAAAACTTCCTTATCGTCCTATTTCCCACGTTTTCTACGTGAAGTTATGGCTCAAAACAACGATTTCTAGTCACAATAAGCTTTGTGACATCACAATGATTATACTCGGCTTGTTTACTTTCAAAACTCTTAATTTGATTATTTGTATCAAAATGGGTAAAACTTCATTATAGTTCGATTTCCCACGTTCTCAATGTGAAGTTAAGGCTTAAAATAACGATTTCTATTCAAAATAAGCGTTTCTAGATAAAATATGTTTATGCTCGGCTTGTTAAATTTTAAAACTCTTAGAATTATGATTTTATACAAAATCGTTGAAACTTCATTATCGTCCTATTTCCCACGTTTTCTACGTGAAGTTATGGCTCAAAACAACGATTTCTAGTCACAATAAGCTTTGTGACATCACAATTATTAACTTGGCTTGTTTACTTTCAAAACTCTTAGTTTGATTATTTGGATCAAAATGGTTAAAACTTCATTATAGTTCGATTTCACACGTTCCCAATGTGAAGTTAAGTTTTAAAACAACGATTTCTATTCAAAATAAGCGTTTCTAGATAAAATATGTTTATGCTCGGCTTGTTAAATTTTAAAACTCTTAGAATTATGATTTTATACAAAATAATTGAAACTTCATTATCGTCCTATTTCCCACGTTTCCTACGTGAAGTTATGGCTCAAAACAACGATTTCTAGTCACAATAAGCTTTGTGACATCACAATGATTATTATACTCGGCTTGTTTACTTTCAAAACTCTTAATTTGATTATTTGTATCAAAATGGTTAAAACTTCATTATAGTTCGATTTCACACGTTCCCAATGTGAAGTTAAGTTTTAAAACAACGATTTCTATTCAAAATAAGCGTTTCTAGATAAAATATGTTTATGCTCGGCTTGTTAAATTTTAAAACTCTTAGAATTATGATTTTATACAAAATCGTTGAAACTTCATTATCGTCCTATTTCCCACGTTTTCTACGTGAAGTTATGGCTCAAAACAACGATTTCTAGTCACAATAAGCTTTGTGACATCACAATGATTATACTCGGCTTGTTTACTTTCAAAACTCTTAATTTGATTATTTGGATCAAAATGGTTAAAACTTCATTATAGTTCGATTTCACACGTTCCCAATGTGAAGTTAAGTTTTAAAACAACGATTTCTATTCAAAATAAGCGTTTCTAGATATAATATGTTTATGCTCGGCTTGTTAAATTTTAAAACTCTTAGAATTATTATTTTATACAAAATCATTAAAACTTCATTATCGTCCTATTTCCCACGTTTTCTACGTGAAGTTATGGCTCAAAACAACGATTTCTAGTCACAATAAGCTTTGTGACATCACAATGATTATACTCGGCTTGTTTACTTTCAAAACTCTTAATTTGATTATTTGTATCAAAATGGTTAAAACTTCATTATAGTTCGATTTCACACGTTCCCAATGTGAAGTTAAGTTTTAAAACAACGATTTCTATTCAAAATAAGCGTTTCTAGATAAAATATGTTTATGCTCGGCTTGTTAAATTTTAAAACTCTTAGAATTATGATTTTATACAAAATCGTTGAAACTTCATTATCGTCCTATTTCCCACGTTTTCTACGTGAAGTTATGGCTCAAAACAACGATTTCTAGTCACAATAAGCTTTGTGACATCACAATGATTATACTCGGCTTGTTTACTTTCAAAACTCTTAATTTGATTATTTGTATCAAAATGGTTAAAACTTCATTATAGTTCGATTTCACACGTTCCCAATGTGAAGTTAAGTTTTAAAACAACGATTTCTATTCAAAATAAGCGTTTCTAGATAAAATATGTTTATGCTCGGCTTGTTAAATTTTAAAACTCTTAGAATTATGATTTTATACAAAATCGTTGAAACTTCATTATCGTCCTATTTCCCACGTTTTCTACGTGAAGTTATGGCTCAAAACAACGATTTCTAGTCACAATAAGCTTTGTGACATCACAATGATTATACTCGGCTTGTTTACTTTCAAAACTCTTAATTTGATTATTTGTATCAAAATGGTTAAAACTTCATTATAGTTCGATTTCACACGTTCCCAATGTGAAGTTAAGTTTTAAAACAACGATTTCTATTCAAAATAAGCGTTTCTAGATAAAATATGTTTATGCTCGGCTTGTTAAATTTTAAAACTCTTAGAATTATTATTTTATACAAAATCATTAAAACTTCATTATCGTCCTATTTCCCACGTTTTCTACTACGTGAAGTTATGGCTCAAAACAACGATTTCTAGTCACAATAAGCTTTGTGACATCACAATGATTATACTCGGCTTGTTTACTTTCAAAACTCTTAATTTGATTATTTGGATCAAAATGGTTAAAACTTCGTTATAGTTCGATTTCACACGTTCCCAATGTGATTAAGTTTTAAAACAACGATTTCTATTCAAAATAAGCGTTTCTAGATAAAATATGTTTATGCTCGGCTTGTTAAATTTTAAAACTCTTAGAATTATGATTTTATACAAAATAATTGAAACTTCATTATCGTCCTATTTCCCACGTTTTTCTACGTGAAGTTATGGCTCAAAACAACGATTTCTAGTCACAATAAGCTTTGTGACATCACAATGATTATACTCGGCTTGTTTACTTTCAAAACTCTTAATTTGATTATTTGTATCAAAATGGTTAAAACTTCATTATAGTTCGATTTCACACGTTCCCAATGTGAAGTTAAGTTTTAAAACAACGATTTCTATTCAAAATAAGCGTTTCTAGATAAAATATGTTTATGCTCGGCTTGTTAAATTTTAAAACTCTTAGAATTATGATTTTATACAAAATCGTTGAAACTTCATTATCGTCCTATTTCCCACGTTTTCTACGTGAAGTTATGGCTCAAAACAACGATTTCTAGTCACAATAAGCTTTGTGACATCACAATGATTATACTCGGCTTGTTTACTTTCAAAACTCTTAATTTGATTATTTGTATCAAAATGGTTAAAACTTCATTATAGTTCGATTTCACACGTTCCCAATGTGAAGTTAAGTTTTAAAACAACGATTTCTATTCAAAATAAGCGTTTCTAGATAAAATATGTTTATGCTCGGCTTGTTAAATTTTAAAACTCTTAGAATTATGATTTTATACAAAATCGTTGAAACTTCATTATCGTCCTATTTCCCACGTTTTCTACGTGAAGTTATGGCTCAAAACAACGATTTCTAGTCACAATAAGCTTTGTGACATCACAATGATTATACTCGGCTTGTTTACTTTCAAAACTCTTAATTTGATTATTTGTATCAAAATGGTTAAAACTTCATTATAGTTCGATTTCACACGTTCTCAATGTGAAGTTAAGTTTTAAAATAACGATTTCTATTCAAAATAAGCGTTTCTAGATAAAATATGTTTATGCTCGGCTTGTTAAATTTTAAAACTCTTAGAATTATGATTTTATACAAAATCGTTGAAACTTCATTATCGTCCTATTTCCCACGTTTTCTACGTGAAGTTATGGCTCAAAACAACGATTTCTAGTCACAATAAGCTTTGTGACATCACAATGATTATACTCGGCTTGTTTACTTTCAAAACTCTTAATTTGATTATTTGTATCAAAATGGTTAAAACTTCATTATAGTTCGATTTCACACGTTCCCAATGTGAAGTTAAGTTTTAAAACAACGATTTCTATTCAAAATAAGCGTTTCTAGATAAAATATGTTTATGCTCGGCTTGTTAAATTTTAAAACTCTTAGAATTATGATTTTATACAAAATCGTTGAAACTTCATTATCGTCCTATTTCCCACGTTTTCTACGTGAAGTTATGGCTCAAAACAACGATTTCTAGTCACAATAAGCTTTGTGACATCACAATGATATATACTCGGCTTGTTTACTTTCAAAACTCTTAATTTGATTATTTGTATCAAAATGGTTAAAACTTCATTATAGTTCGATTTCACACGTTCTCAATGTGAAGTTAAGTTTTAAAACATCGATTTCTATTCAAAATAAGCGTTTCTAGATAAAATATGTTTATGCTCGGCTTGTTAAATTTTAAAACTCTTAGAATTATGATTTTATACAAAATCGTTGAAACTTCATTATTATCGTCCTATTTCCCACGTTTTCTACGTGAAGTTATGGCTCAAAACAACGATTTCTAGTCACAATAAGCTTTGTGACATCACAATGATTATACTCGGCTTGTTTACTTTCAAAACTCTTAATTTGATTATTTGTATCAAAATGGTTAAAACTTCGTTATAGTTCAATTTCCCACGTTCTCAATGTGAAGTTAAGTTTTAAAACAACGATTTCTATTCAAAATAAGCGTTTCTAGATAAAATATGTTTATGCTCGGCTTGTTAAATTTTAAAACTCTTAGAATTATGATTTTTAAAAAAATCGTTAAAACTTCATTATCGTCCTATTTCCCACGTTTTCTACGTGAAGTTATGGCTCAAAACAACGATTTCTAGTCACAATAAGCTTTGTGACATCACAATGATTATACTCGGCTTGTTTACTTTCAAAACTCTTAATTTGATTATTTGTATCAAAATGGTTAAAACTTCATTATAGTTCGATTTCACACGTTCCCAATGTGAAGTTAAGTTTTAAAACAACGATTTCTATTCAAAATAAGCGTTTCTAGATAAAATATGTTTATGCTCGGCTTGTTAAATTTTAAAACTCTTAGAATTATGATTTTATACAAAATCGTTGAAACTTCATTATCGTCCTATTTCCCACGTTTTCTACGTGAAGTTATGGCTCAAAACAACGATTTCTAGTCACAATAAGCTTTGTGACATCACAATGATTATACTCGGCTTGTTTACTTTCAAAACTCTTAATTTGATTATTTGTATCAAAATGGTTAAAACTTCATTATAGTTCATTTCACACGTTCTCAATGTGAAGTTAAGTTTTAAAACAACGATTTCTATTCAAAATAAGCGTTTCTAGATAAAATATGTTTATGCTCGGCTTGTTAAATTTTAAAACTCTTAGAATTATGATTTTATACAAAATCGTTGAAACTTCATTATCGTCCTATTTCCCACGTTTTCTACGTGAAGTTATGGCTCAAAACAACGATTTCTAGTCACAATAAGCTTTGTGACATCACAATGATTATACTCGGCTTGTTTACTTTCAAAACTCTTAATTTGATTATTTGTATCAAAATGGTTAAAACTTCATTATAGTTCGATTTCACACGTTCCAATGTGAAGTTAAGTTTTAAAAATAACGATTTCTATTCAAAATAAGCGTTTCTAGATAAAATATGTTTATGCTCGGCTTGTTAAATTTTAAAACTCTTAGAATTATGATTTTATACAAAATCGTTGAAACTTCATTATCGTCCTATTTCCCACGTTTTCTACGTGAAGTTATGGGCTGGCTCAAAACAACGATTTCTAGTCACAATAAGCTTTGTGACATCACAATGATTATACTCGGCTTGTTTACTTTCAAAACTCTTAATTTGATTATTTGTATCAAAATGGTTAAAACTTCATTATAGTTCGATTTCACACGTTCCCAATGTGAAGTTAAGTTTTAAAACAACGATTTCTATTCAAAATAAGCGTTTCTAGATAAAATATGTTTATGCTCGGCTTGTTAAATTTTAAAACTCTTAGAATTATGATTTTATACAAAATCGTTGAAACTTCATTATCGTCCTATTTCCCACGTTTTCTACGTGAAGTTATGGCTCAAAACAACGATTTCTAGTCACAATAAGCTTTGTGACATCACAATGATTATACTCGGCTTGTTTACTTTCAAAACTCTTAATTTGATTATTTGTATCAAAATGGTTAAAACTTCATTATAGTTCGATTTCACACGTTCCCAATGTGAAGTTAAGTTTTAAAACAACGATTTCTATTCAAAATAAGCGCGTTTCTAGATAAAATATGTTTATGCTCGGCTTGTTAAATTTTAAAACTCTTAGAATTATGATTTTATACAAAATAATCGTTAAAACTTCCTTATCGTCCTATTTCCCACGTTTTCTACGTGAAGTTATGGCTCAAAACAACGATTTCTAGTCACAATAAGCTTTGTGACATCACAATGATTATACTCGGCTTGTTTACTTTCAAAACTCTTAATTTGATTATTTGTATCAAAATGGTAAAACTTCATTATATAGTTCGATTTCCCACGTTCTCAATGTGAAGTTAAGAATAACGATTTCTATTCAAAATAAGCGTTTCTAGATAAAATATGTTTATGCTCGGCTTGTTAAATTTTAAAACTCTTAGAATTATGATTTTATACAAAATCGTTGAAACTTCATTATCGTCCTATTTCCCACGTTTTCTACGTGAAGTTATGGCTCAAAACAACGATTTCTAGTCACAATAAGCTTTGTGACATCACAATGATTAACTTGGCTTGTTTACTTTCAAAACTCTTAGTTTGATTATTTGGATCAAAATGGTTAAAACTTCATTATAGTTCGATTTCACACGTTCTCAATGTGAAGTTAAGTTTTAAAATAACGATTTCTATTCAAAATAAGCGTTTCTAGATAAAATATGTTTATGCTCGGCTTGTTAAATTTTAAAACTCTTAGAATTATGATTTCATACAAAATCGTTGAAACTTCATTATCGTCCTATTTCCCACGTTTTCTACGTGAAGTTATGGCTCAAAACAACGATTTCTAGTCACAATAAGCTTTGTGACATCACAATGATTATACTCGGCTTGTTTACTTTCAAAACTCTTAATTTGATTATTTGTATCAAAATGGTTAAAACTTCATTATAGTTCGATTTCACACGTTCCCAATGTGAAGTTAAGTTTTAAAACAACGATTTCTATTCAAAATAAGCGTTTCTAGATAAAATATGTTTATGCTCGGCTTGTTAAATTTTAAAACTCTTAGAATTATGATGATTTTATACAAAATCGTTGAAACTTCATTATCGTCCTATTTCCCACGTTTTCTACGTGAAGTTATGGCTCAAAACAACGATTTCTAGTCACAATAAGCTTTGTGACATCACAATGATTATACTCGGCTTGTTTACTTTCAAAACTCTTAATTTGATTATTTGTATCAAAATGGGTAAAACTTCGTTATAGTTCAATTTCCCACGTTCTCAATGTGAAGTTAAGTTTTAAAACATCGATTTCTCTTCAAAATAAGCGTTTCTAGATAAAATATTTTTATACTCGGCTTGTTAAATTTTAAAACTCTTAGAATTATGATTTTATACAAAATCGTTGAAACTTCATTATCGTCCTATTTCCCGTTTTTTCTACGTGAAGTTATGGCTCAAAACAACGATTTCTAGTCACAATAAGCTTTGTGACATCGCAATGATTATACTCGGCTTGTTTACTTTCAAAACTCTTTATTTGATTATTTAGATCAAAATGGTTAAAACTTTATTATAGTTCGATTTCACACGTTCCCAATGTGAAGTTAAGTTTTAAAACATCGATTTCTATTCAAAATAAGCGTTTCTAGATAAAATATGTTTATGCTCGGCTTGTTAAATTCTAAAACTCTTAAAATTATGATTTTATATATAATCGTTAAAACTTCCTTATCGTCCTATTTCCCACGTTTTCTACGTGAAGTTATGGCTCAAAACAACGATTTCTAGTCACAATAAGCTTTGTGACATCACAATGATTATACTCGGCTTGTTTACTTTCAAAACTCTTAATTTGATTATTTGTATCAAAATGGTTAAAACTTCATTATAGTTCGATTTCCACGTTCTCAATGTGAAGTTAAGTTTTAAAATAACGATTTCTATTCAAAATAAGCGTTTCTAGATAAAATATGTTTATGCTCGGCTTGTTAAATTTTAAAACTCTTAGAATTATGATTTTATACAAAATCGTTGAAACTTCATTATCGTCCTATTTCCCACGTTTTCTACGTGAAGTTATGGCTCAAAACAACGATTTCTAGTCACAATAAGCTTTGTGACATCACAATGATTATACTCGGCTTGTTTACTTTCAAAACTCTTAATTTGATTATTTGTATCAAAATGGTTAAAACTTCATTATAGTTCGATTTCACACGTTCCAATGTGAAGTTAAGTTTTAAAACAACGATTTCTATTCAAAATAAGCGTTTCTAGATAAAATATGTTTATGCTCGGCTTGTTAAATTTTAAAACTCTTAGAATTATGATTTTATACAAAATCGTTGAAACTTCATTATCGTCCTATTTCCCACGTTTTCTACGTGAAGTTATGGCTCAAAACAACGATTTCTAGTCACAATAAGCTTTGTGACATCACAATGATTATACTCGGCTTGTTTACTTTCAAAACTCTTAATTTGATTATTTGTATCAAAATGGTTAAAACTTCATTATAGTTCGATTTCACACGTTCTCAATGTGAAGTTAAGTTTTAAAAAACGATTTCTATTCAAAATAAGCGTTTAGATAGAAAAAATATGTTTATACTCGGCTTGTTAAATTTTAAAACTCTTAGAATTATGATTTTATACAAAATCGTTGAAACTTCATTATCGTCCTATTTCCCACGTTTTCTACGTGAAGTTATGGCTCAAAACAACGATTTCTAGTCACAATAAGCTTTGTGACATCACAATGATTATACTCGGCTTGTTTACTTTCAAAACTCTTAATTTGATTATTTGTATCAAAATGGTTAAAACTTCATTATAGTTCGATTTCACACGTTCCCAATGTGAAGTTAAGTTTTAAAACAACGATTTCTATTCAAAATAAGCGTTTCTAGATAAAATATGTTTATGCTCGGCTTGTTAAATTTTAAAACTCTTAGAATTATGATTTTATACAAAATCGTTGAAACTTCATTATCGTCCTATTTCCACGTTTTTCTACGTGAAGTTATGGCTCAAAACAACGATTTCTAGTCACAATAAGCTTTTGACATCACAATGATTATACTCGGCTTGTTTACTTTCAAAACTCTTAATTTGATTATTTGTATCAAAATGGTTAAAACTTCATTATAGTTCGATTTCCACGTTCTCAATGTGAAGTTAAGTTTTAAAATAACGATTTCTATTCAAAATAAGCGTTTCTAGATAAAATATGTTTATGCTCGGCTTGTTAAATTTTAAAACTCTTAGAATTATGATTTTATACAAAATCGTTGAAACTTCATTATCGTCCTATTTCCCACGTTTTCTACGTGAAGTTATGGCTCAAAACAACGATTTCTAGTCACAATAAGCTTTGTGACATCACAATGATTATACTCGGCTTGTTTACTTTCAAAACTCTTAATTTGATTATTTGTATCAAAATGGTTAAAACTTCATTATAGTTCGATTTCACACGTTCCCAATGTGAAGTTAAGTTTTAAAACAACGATTTCTATTCAAAATAAGCGTTTCTAGATAAAATATGTTTATGCTCGGCTTGTAAATTTTAAAACTCTTAGAATTATGATTTATACAAAATCGTTGAAACTTCATTATCGTCCTATTTCCCACGTTTTCTACGTGAAGTTATGGCTCAAAACAACGATTTCTAGTCACAATAAGCTTTGTGACATCACAATGATTATACTCGGCTTGTTTACTTTCAAAACTCTTAATTTGATTATTTGTATCAAAATGGTTAAAACTTCATTATAGTTCGATTTCACACGTTCCCAATGTGAAGTTAAGTTTTAAAACAACGATTTCTATTCAAAATAAGCGTTTCTAGATAAAATATGTTTATGCTCGGCTTGTTAAATTTTAAAACTCTTAGAATTATGATTTTATATAAAATCGTTGAAACTTCATTATCGTCCTATTTCCCACGTTTTCTACGTGAAGTTATGGCTCAAAACAACGATTTCTAGTCACAATAAGCTTTGTGACATCACAATGATTATACTCGGCTTGTTTACTTTCAAAACTCTTAATTTGATTATTTGTATCAAAATGGTTAAAACTTCATTATAGTTCGATTTCACACGTTCCCAATGTGAAGTTAAGTTTTAAAACAACGATTTCTATTCAAAATAAGCGTTTCTAGATAAAATATGTTTATGCTCGGCTTGTTAAATTTTAAAACTCTTAGAATTATGATTTTATACAAAATCGTTGAAACTTCATTATCGTCCTATTTCCCACGTTTTCTACGTGAAGTTATGGCTCAAAACAACGATTTCTAGTCACAATAAGCTTTGTGACATCACAATGATTATACTCGGCTTGTTTACTTTCAAAACTCTTAATTTGATTATTTGGATCAAAATGGTTAAAACTTCATTATAGTTCGATTTCACACGTTCCCAATGTGAAGTTAAGTTTTAAAACAACGATTTCTATTCAAAATAAGCGTTTCTAGATAAAATATGTTTATGCTCGGCTTGTTAAATTTTAAAACTCTTAGAATTATGATTTTATACAAAATCGTTGAAACTTCATTATTATCGTCCTATTTCCCCCGTTTTCTACGTGAAGTTCTGGCTCAAAACAACAATTTCTAGTCACAATAAGCATTGTGACATCACAATGATTATACTCAGCTTGTTTACTTTAAATACTCTTATTTGATTATTTGTATCAAAATGGGTAAAACTTCATTATAGTTCGATTTCCCACGTTCTCAATGTGAATTTAAGGCTTAAAATAACGATTTCTATTCAATATAAGTGTTTCTAGATAAAATATGTTTATGCTCGGCTTCTTAAATTTTAAAACTCTTGGAATTATGATTTTATACAAAATCGTTGAAACTTCATTATCGTCCTATTTCCCACGTTTTCTACGTGAAGTTATGGCTCAAAACAACGATTTCTAGTCACAATAAGCTTTGTGACATCACAATGATTATACTCGGCTTGTTTACTTTCAAAACTCTTAATTTGATTATTTGTATCAAAATGGTTAAAACTTCATTATAGTTCGATTTCACACGTCCCAATGTGAAGTTAAGTTTTAAAACAACGATTTCTATTCAAAATAAGCGTTTCTAGATAAAATATGTTTATGCTCGGCTTGTTAAATTTTAAAACTCTTAGAATTATGATTTTATACAAAATCGTTGAAACTTCATTATCGTCCTATTTCCCACGTTTTCTACGTGAAGTTATGGCTCAAAACAACGATTTCTAGTCACAATAAGCTTTGTGACATCACAATGATTATACTCGGCTTGTTTACTTTCAAAACTCTTAATTTGATTATTTGTATCAAAATGGTTAAAACTTCATTATAGTTCGATTTCACACGTTCTCAATGTGAAGTTAAGTTTTAAAACAACGATTTCTATTCAAAATAAGCGTTTCTAGATAAAATATGTTTATGCTCGGCTTGTTAAATTTTAAAACTCTTAGAATTATGATTTTATACAAAATCGTTGAAACTTCATTATCGTCCTATTTCCCACGTTTTCTACGTGAAGTTATGGCTCAAAACAACGATTTCTAGTCACAATAAGCTTTGTGACATCACAATGATTATACTCGGCTTGTTTACTTTCAAAACTCTTAATTTGATTATTTGTATCAAAATGGTTAAAACTTCATTATAGTTCGATTTCACACGTTCTCAATGTGAAGTTAAGTTTTAAAATAACGATTTCTATTCAAAATAAGCGTTTCTAGATAAAATATGTTTATGCTCGGCTTGTTAAATTTTA
The DNA here is from genome assembly GCA_039657345.1 of Stephania japonica. Taxonomy (NCBI): domain Eukaryota; kingdom Viridiplantae; phylum Streptophyta; class Magnoliopsida; order Ranunculales; family Menispermaceae; genus Stephania; species Stephania japonica. Next base: position 26,343,414 of record CM077560.1, read on the forward strand.
AAACTCTTAGAATTATGATTTTATACAAAATAATTGAAACTTCATTATCGTCCTATTTCCCACGTTTCCTACGTGAAGTTATGGCTCAAAACAACGATTTCTAGTCACAATAAGCTTTGTGACATCACAATGATTATACTCGGCTTGTTTACTTTCAAAACTCTTAATTTGATTATTTGTATCAAAATGGTTAAAACTTCATTATAGTTCGATTTCACACGTTCCCAATGTGAAGTTAAGTTTTAAAACAACGATTTCTATTCAAAATAAGCGTTTCTAGATAAAATATGTTTATGCTCGGCTTGTTAAATTTTAAAACTCTTAGAATTATGATTTGATACAAAATCGTTGAAACTTCATTATCGTCCTATTTCCCACGTTTTCTACGTGAAGTTATGGCTCAAAACAACGATTTCTAGTCACAATAAGCTTTGTGACATCACAATGATTATACTCGGCTTGTTTACTTTCAAAACTCTTAATTTGATTATTTGTATCAAAATGGGTAAAACTTCATTATAGTTCGATTTCCCACGTTCTCAATGTGAAGTTAAGGCTTAAAATAACGATTTCTATTCAAAATAAGCGTTTCTAGATAAAATATGTTTATGCTCGGCTTGTTAAATTTTAAAACTCTTAGAATTATGATTTTATACAAAATCGTTGAAACTTCATTATCGTCCTATTTCCCACGTTTTCTACGTGAAGTTATGGCTCAAAACAACGATTTCTAGTCACAATAAGCTTTGTGACATCACAATGATTATACTCGGCTTGTTTACTTTCAAAACTCTTAATTTGATTATTTGTATCAAAATGGTTAAAACTTCATTATAGTTCGATTTCACACGTTCTCAATGTGAAGTTAAGTTTTAAAATAACGATTTCTATTCAAAATAAGCGTTTCTAGATAAAATATGTTTATGCTCGGCTTGTTAAATTTTAAAACTCTTAGAATTATGATTTTATACAAAATCGTTGAAACTTCATTATCGTCCTATTTCCCACGTTTTCTACGTGAAGTTATGGCTCAAAACAACGATTTCTAGTCACAATAAGCTTTGTGACATCACAATGATTATACTCGGCTTGTTTACTTTCAAAACTCTTAATTTGATTATTTGTATCAAAATGGTTAAAACTTCATTATAGTTCGATTTCACACGTTCCCAATGTGAAGTTAAGTTTTAAAACAACGATTTCTATTCAAAATAAGCGTTTCTAGATAAAATATGTTTATGCTCGGCTTGTTAAATTTTAAAACTCTTAGAATTATGATTTTATACAAAATAATTGAAACTTCATTATCGTCCTATTTCCCACGTTTTCTACGTGAAGTTATGGCTCAAAACAACGATTTCTAGTCACAATAAGCTTTGTGACATCACAATGATTATACTCGGCTTGTTTACTTTCAAAACTCTTAATTTGATTATTTGTATCAAAATGGGTAAAACTTCATTATAGTTCGATTTCACACGTTCTCAATGTGAAGTTAAGTTTTAAAATAACGATTTCTATTCAAAATAAGCGTTTCTAGATAAAATATGTTTATGCTCGGCTTGTTAAATTTTAAAACTCTTAGAATTATGATTTTATACAAAATCGTTGAAACTTCATTATCGTCCTATTTCCCACGTTTTCTACGTGAAGTTATGGCTCAAAACAACGATTTCTAGTCACAATAAGCTTTGTGACATCACAATGATTATACTCGGCTTGTTTACTTTCAAAACTCTTAATTTGATTATTTGTATCAAAATGGTTAAAACTTCATTAGTTCGATTCGATTTCCACACGTTCCAATGTGAAGTTAAGTTTTAAAACAACGATTTCTATTCAAAATAAGCGTTTCTAGATAAAATATGTTTATGCTCGGCTTGTTAAATTTTAAAACTCTTAGAATTATGATTTATACAAAATCGTTGAAACTTCATTATCGTCCTATTTCCCACGTTTTCTACGTGAAGTTATGGCTCAAAACAACGATTTCTAGTCACAATAAGCTTTGTGACATCACAATGATTATACTCGGCTTGTTTACTTTCAAAACTCTTAATTTGATTATTTGTATCAAAATGGTTAAAACTTCATTATAGTTCGATTTCACACGTTCCCAATGTGAAGTTAAGTTTTAAAACAACGATTTCTATTCAAAATAAGCGTTTCTAGATAAAATATGTTTATGCTCGGCTTGTTAAATTTTAAAACTCTTAGAATTATGATTTCATACAAAATCGTTGAAACTTCATTATCGTCCTATTTCCCACGTTTTCTACGTGAAGAAGTTATGGCTCAAAACAACGATTTCTAGTCACAATAAGCTTTGTGACATCACAATGATTATACTCGGCTTGTTTACTTTCAAAACTCTTAATTTGATTATTTGTATCAAAATGGGTAAAACTTCGTTATAGTTCGATTTCCCACGTTCTCAATGTGAAGTTAAGTTTTAAAATAACGATTTCTATTCAAAATAAGCGTTTCTAGATAAAATATGTTTATGCTCGGCTTGTTAAATTTTAAAACTCTTAGAATTATGATTTTATACAAAATCGTTGAAACTTCATTATCGTCCTATTTCCCACGTTTTCTACGTGAAGTTATGGCTCAAAACAACGATTTCTAGTCACAATAAGCTTTGTGACATCACAATGATTATACTCGGCTTGTTTACTTTCAAAACTCTTAATTTGATTATTTGGATCAAAATGGTTAAAACTTCATTATAGTTCGATTTCACACGTTCCAATGTGAAGTTAAGTTTTAAAACAACGATTTCTATTCAAAATAAGCGTTTCTAGATAAAATATGTTTATGCTCGGCTTGTTAAATTTTAAAACTCTTAGAATTATGATTTATACAAAATCGTTGAAACTTCATTATCGTCCTATTTCCCACGTTTTCTACGTGAAGTTATGGCTCAAAACAACGATTTCTAGTCACAATAAGCTTTGTGACATCACAATGATTATACTCGGCTTGTTTACTTTCAAAACTCTTAATTTGATTATTTGTATCAAAATGGTTAAAACTTCATTATAGTTCGATTTCACACGTTCCCAATGTGAAGTTAAGTTTTAAAACAACGATTTCTATTCAAAATAAGCGTTTCTAGATAAAATATGTTTATGCTCGGCTTGTTAAATTTTAAAACTCTTAGAATTATGATTTTATACAAAATAATTGAAACTTCATTATCGTCCTATTTCCCACGTTTCCTACGTGAAGTTATGGCTCAAAACAACGATTTCTAGTCACAATAAGCTTTGTGACATCACAATGATTATACTCGGCTTGTTTACTTTCAAAACTCTTAATTTGATTATTTGGATCAAAATGGTTAAAACTTCATTATAGTTCGATTTTCCACGTTCCCAATGTGAAGTTAAGTTTTAAAACAACGATTTCTATTCAAAATAAGCGTTTCTAGATAAAATATGTTTATGCTCGGCTTGTTAAATTTTAAAACTCTTAGAATTATGATTTTATACAAAATCGTTGAAACTTCATTATCGTCCTATTTCCCACGTTTTCTACGTGAAGTTATGGCTCAAAACAACGATTTCTAGTCACAATAAGCTTTGTGACATCACAATGATTATACTCGGCTTGTTTACTTTCAAAACTCTTAATTTGATTATTTGTATCAAAATGGTTAAAACTTCATTATAGTTCGATTTCACACGTTCCCAATGTGAAGTTAAGTTTTAAAACAACGATTTCTATTCAAAATAAGCGTTTCTAGATAAAATATGTTTATGCTCGGCTTGTTAAATTTTAAAACTCTTAGAATTATGATTTTATACAAAATAATTGAAACTTCATTATCGTCCTATTTCCCACGTTTCCTACGTGAAGTTATGGCTCAAAACAACGATTTCTAGTCACAATAAGCTTTGTGACATCACAATGATTATACTCGGCTTGTTTACTTTCAAAACTCTTAATTTGATTATTTGTATCAAAATGGTTAAAACTTCATTATAGTTCGATTTCACACGTTCCCAATGTGAAGTTAAGTTTTAAAACAACGATTTCTATTCAAAATAAGCGTTTCTAGATAAAATATGTTTATGCTCGGCTTGTTAAATTTTAAAACTCTTAGAATTATGATTTTATATAAAATCGTTGAAACTTCATTATCGTCCTATTTCCCACGTTTTCTACGTGAAGTTATGGCTCAAAACAACGATTTCTAGTCACAATAAGCTTTGTGACATCACAATGATTATACTCGGCTTGTTTACTTTCAAAACTCTTAATTTGATTATTTGGATCAAAATGGTTAAAACTTCATTATAGTTCGATTTCCACGTTCTCAATGTGAAGTTAAGTTTTAAAATAACGATTTCTATTCAAAATAAGCGTTTCTAGATAAAATATGTTTATGCTCGGCTTGTTAAATTTTAAAACTCTTAGAATTATGATTTTATACAAAATCGTTGAAACTTCATTATCGTCCTATTTCCCACGTTTTCTACGTGAAGTTATGGCTCAAAACAACGATTTCTAGTCACAATAAGCTTTGTGACATCACAATGATTATACTCGGCTTGTTTACTTTCAAAACTCTTAATTTGATTATTTGTATCAAAATGGTTAAAACTTCATTATAGTTCGATTTCACACGTTCCCAATGTGAAGTTAAGTTTTAAAACAACGATTTCTATTCAAAATAAGCGTTTCTAGATAAAATATGTTTATGCTCGGCTTGTTAAATTTTAAAACTCTTAGAATTATGATTTTATACAAAATCGTTGAAACTTCATTATCGTCCTATTTCCCACGTTTTCTACGTGAAGTTATGGCTCAAAACAACGATTTCTAGTCACAATAAGCTTTGTGACATCACAATGATTATACTCGGCTTGTTTACTTTCAAAACTCTTAATTTGATTATTTGTATCAAAATGGTTAAAACTTCGTTATAGTTCGATTTCCCACGTTCCCAATGTGAAGTTAAGTTTTAAAACAACGATTTCTATTCAAAATAAGCGTTTCTAGATAAAATATGTTTATGCTCGGCTTGTTAAATTTTAAAACTCTTAGAATTATGATTTTATACAAAATCGTTGAAACTTCATTATCGTCCTATTTCCCACGTTTTCTACGTGAAGTTATGGCTCAAAACAACGATTTCTAGTCACAATAAGCTTTGTGACATCACAATGATTATACTCGGCTTGTTTACTTTCAAAACTCTTAATTTGATTATTTGTATCAAAATGGTTAAAACTTCATTATAGTTCGATTTCACACGTTCCCAATGTGAAGTTAAGTTTTAAAACAACGATTTCTATTCAAAATAAGCGTTTCTAGATAAAATATGTTTATGCTCGGCTTGTTAAATTTTAAAACTCTTAGAATTATGATTTTATACAAAATCGTTGAAACTTCATTATCGTCCTATTTCCCACGTTTTCTACGTGAAGTTATGGCTCAAAACAACGATTTCTAGTCACAATAAGCTTTGTGACATCACAATGATTATACTCGGCTTGTTTACTTTCAAAACTCTTAATTTGATTATTTGTATCAAAATGGTTAAAACTTCATTATAGTTCGATTTCACACGTTCCCAATGTGAAGTTAAGTTTTAAAACAACGATTTCTATTCAAAATAAGCGTTTCTAGATAAAATATGTTTATGCTCGGCTTGTTAAATTTTAAAACTCTTAGAATTATGATTTTATACAAAATCGTTGAAACTTCATTATCGTCCTATTTCCCACGTTTTCTACGTGAAGTTATGGCTCAAAACAACGATTTCTAGTCACAATAAGCTTTGTGACATCACAATGATTATACTCGGCTTGTTTACTTTCAAAACTCTTAATTTGATTATTTGTATCAAAATGGTTAAAACTTCATTATAGTTCGATTTCACACGTTCCCAATGTGAAGTTAAGTTTTAAAACAACGATTTCTATTCAAAATAAGCGTTTCTAGATAAAATATGTTTATGCTCGGCTTGTTAAATTTTAAAACTCTTAGAATTATGATTTTATACAAAATCGTTGAAACTTCATTATCGTCCTATTTCCCACGTTTTCTACGTGAAGTTATGGCTCAAAACAACGATTTCTAGTCACAATAAGCTTTGTGACATCACAATGATTATACTCGGCTTGTTTACTTTCAAAACTCTTAATTTGATTATTTGTATCAAAATGGTTAAAACTTCATTATAGTTCGATTTCACACGTTCTCAATGTGAAGTTAAGTTTTAAAATAACGATTTCTATTCAAAATAAGCGTTTCTAGATAAAATATGTTTATGCTCGGCTTGTTAAATTTTAAAACTCTTAGAATTATGATTTTATACAAAATCGTTGAAACTTCATTATCGTCCTATTTCCCACGTTTTCTACGTGAAGTTATGGCTCAAAACAACGATTTCTAGTCACAATAAGCTTTGTGACATCACAATGATTATACTCGGCTTGTTTACTTTCAAAACTCTTAATTTGATTATTTGTATCAAAATGGTTAAAACTTCATTATAGTTCGATTTCACACGTTCCCAATGTGAAGTTAAGTTTTAAAACAACGATTTCTATTCAAAATAAGCGTTTCTAGATAAAATATGTTTATGCTCGGCTTGTTAAATTTTAAAACTCTTAGAATTATGATTTTATACAAAATAATTGAAACTTCATTATCGTCCTATTTCCCACGTTTTCTACGTGAAGTTATGGCTCAAAACAACGATTTCTAGTCACAATAAGCTTTGTGACATCACAATGATTATACTCGGCTTGTTTACTTCCAAAAACTCTTAATTTGATTATTTGTATCAAAATGGAGAAAACTTCGTTATAGTTCAATTTCCCACGTTCTCAATGTTAAGTTAAGGCTTAAAATAACGATTTCTATTCAAAATAAGTGTTTCTAAATAAAATATGTTTATGCTCAGCTTGTTATATTTTAAAACTCTTAGAATTATGATTTGATACAAAATCGTTGAAACTTCATTATCGTCCTATTTCCCACGTTTTCTACGTGTAGTTATGGCTCAAAACAACGATTTCTTGTCACAATAAGCTTTGTGACATCACAATGATTATACTCGGCTTGTTTACTTTCAAAACTCTTAATTTGATTATTTGTATCAAAATGGTTAAAACTTCATTATAGTTCGATTTCACACGTTCTCAATGTGAAGTTAAGTTTTAAAACAACGATTTCTATTCAAAATAAGCGTTTCTAGATAAAATATGTTTATGCTCGGCTTGTTAAATTTTAAAACTCTTAGAATTATGATTTTATACAAAATCGTTGAAACTTCATTATCGTCCTATTTCCCACGTTTTTCTACGTGAAGTTATGGCTCAAAACAACGATTTCTAGTCACAATAAGCTTTGTGACATCACAATGATTATACTCGGCTTGTTTACTTTCAAAACTCTTAATTTGATTATTTGTATCAAAATGGTTAAAACTTCATTATAGTTCGATTTCACACGTTCTCAATGTGAAGTTAAGTTTTAAAATAACGATTTCTATTCAAAATAAGCGTTTCTAGATAAAATATGTTTATGCTCGGCTTGTTAAATTTTAAAACTCTTAGAATTATGATTTTATACAAAATCGTTGAAACTTCATTATCGTCCTATTTCCCACGTTTTCTACGTGAAGTTATGGCTCAAAACAACGATTTCTAGTCACAATAAGCTTTGTGACATCACAATGATTATACTCGGCTTGTTTACTTTCAAAACTCTTAATTTGATTATTTGGATCAACATGGTTAAAACTTCATTATAGGTTCGATTTCACACGTTCCCAATGTGAAGTTAAGTTTTAAAACATCGATTTCTATTCAAAATAAGCGTTTCTAGATAAAATATGTTTATGCTCGGCTTGTTAAATTTTAAAACTCTTAGAATTATGATTTTATACAAAATCGTTGAAACTTCATTATCGTCCTATTTCCCACGTTTTCTACGTGAAGTTATGGCTCAAAACAACGATTTCTAGTCACAATAAGCTTTGTGACATCACAATGATTATACTCGGCTTGTTTACTTTCAAAACTCTTAATTTGATTATTTGTATCAAAATGGTTAAAACTTCATTATAGTTCGATTTCACACGTTCTCAATGTGAAGTTAAGTTTTAAAACAACGATTTCTATTCAAAATAAGCGTTTCTAGATAAAATATGTTTATGCTCGGCTTGTTAAATTTTAAGACTCCTAGAATTATGATTTTATACAAAATCGTTGAAACTTCATTATCGTCCTATTTCCCACGTTTTTCTACGTGAAGTTATGGCTCAAAACAACGATTTCTAGTCACAATAAGCTTTGTGACATCACAATGATTATACTCGGCTTGTTTACTTTCAAAACTCCAAATTTGATTATTTGTATCAAAATGGTTAAAACTTCATTATAGTTCGATTTCACACGTTCCCAATGTGAAGTTAAGTTTTAAAGCAACGATTTCTATTCAAAATAAGCGTTTCTAGATAAAATATGTTTATGCTCGGCTTGTTAAATTTTAAAACTCTTAGAATTATGATTTTATACAAAATCGTTGAAACTTCATTATCGTCCTATTTCCCACGTTTTTCTACGTGAAGTTATGGCTCAAAACAACGATTTCTAGTCACAATAAGCTTTGTGACATCACAATGATTATACTCGGCTTGTTTACTTTCAAAACTCTTAATTTGATTATTTGTATCAAAATGGGTAAAACTTCATTATAGTTCGATTTCCACGTTCTCAATGTGAAGTTAAGGCTTAAAATAAATAATTCTATTCAAAATAAGCGTTTCTAGATAAAATATGTTTATGCTCGGCTTGTTAAATTTTAAAACTCTTAGAATTATGATTTTATACAAAATCGTTGAAACTTCATTATCGTCCTATTTCCCACGTTTTCTACGTGAAGTTATGGCTCAAAACAACGATTTCTAGTCACAATAAGCTTTGTGACATCACAATGATTATACTCGGCTTGTTTACTTTCAAAACTCTTAATTTGATTATTTGTATCAAAATGGTTAAAACTTCATTATAGTTCGATTTCACACGTTCCCAATGTGAAGTTAAGTTTTAAAACAACGATTTCTATTCAAAATAAGCGTTTCTAGATAAAATATGTTTATGCTCGGCTTGTTAAATTTTAAAACTCTTAGAATTATGATTTCATACAAAATCGTTGAAACTTCATTATCGTCCTATTTCCCACGTTTTCTACGTAAAGTTATGGCTCAAAACAACGATTTCTAGTCACAATAAGCTTTTTGACATCACAATGATTATACTCGGCTTGTTTACTTTCAAAACTCTTAATTTGATTATTTGTATCAAAATGGGTAAAACTTCGTTATAGTTCGATTTCACACGTTCTCAATGTGAAGTTAAGTTTTAAAATAACGATTTCTATTCAAAATAAGCGTTTCTAGATAAAATATGTTTATGCTCGGCTTGTTAAATTTTAAAACTCTTAGAATTATGATTTTATACAAAATCGTTGAAACTTCATTATCGTCCTATTTCCCACGTTTTCTACGTGAAGTTATGGCTCAAAACAACGATTTCTAGTCACAATAAGCTTTGTGACATCACAATGATTATACTCGGCTTGTTTACTTTCAAAACTCTTAATTTGATTATTTGTATCAAAATGGTTAAAACTTCATTATAGTTCGATTTCACACGTTCCCAATGTGAAGTTAAGTTTTAAAACAACGATTTCTATTCAAAATAAGCGTTTCTAGATAAAATATGTTTATGCTCGGCTTGCTAAATTTTAAAACTCTTAGAATTATGATTTTATACAAAATCGTTGAAACTTCATTATCGTCCTATTTCCCACGTTTTCTACGTGAAGTTATGGCTCAAAACAACGATTTCTAGTCACAATAAGCTTTGTGACATCACAATGATTATACTCGGCTTGTTTACTTTCAAAACTCTTAATTTGATTATTTGTATCAAAATGGTTAAAACTTCATTATAGTTCGATTTCACACGTTCCCAATGTGAAGTTAAGTTTTAAAACAACGATTTCTATTCAAAATAAGCGTTTCTAGATAAAATATGTTTATGCTCGGCTTGTTAAATTTTAAAACTCTTAGAATTATGATTTTATACAAAATCGTTGAAACTTCATTATCGTCCTATTTCCCACGTTTTCTACGTGAAGTTATGGCTCAAAACAACGATTTCTAGTCACAATAAGCTTTGTGACATCACAATGATTATACTCGGCTTGTTTACTTTCAAAACTCTTAATTTGATTATTTGTATCAAAATGGGTAAAACTTCATTATAGTTCGATTTCCCACGTTCTCAATGTGAAGTTAAGCTTAAAATAACGATTTCTATTCAAAATAAGCGTTTCTAGATAAAATATGTTTATGCTCGGCTTGTTAAATTTTAAAACTCTTAGAATTATGATTTTATACAAAATCGTTGAAACTTCATTATCGTCCTATTTCCCACGTTTTCTACGTGAAGTTATGGCTCAAAACAACGATTTCTAGTCACAATAAGCTTTGTGACATCACAATGATTATACTCGGCTTGTTTACTTTCAAAACTCTTAATTTGATTATTTGTATCAAAATGGTTAAAACTTCATTATAGTTCGATTTCACACGTTCCCAATGTGAAGTTAAGTTTTAAAACAACGATTTCTATTCAAAATAAGCGTTTCTAGATAAAATATGTTTATGCTCGGCTTGTTAAATTTTAAAACTCTTAGAATTATGATTTTATACAAAATCGTTGAAACTTCATTATCGTCCTATTTCCCACGTTTTTTCTACGTGAAGTTATGGCTCAAAACAACGATTTCTAGTCACAATAAGCTTTGTGACATCACAATGATTATACTCGGCTTGTTTACTTTCAAAACTCTTAATTTGATTATTTGTATCAAAATGGATAAAACTTCATTATAGTTCGATTTCCCACGTTCTCAATGTGAAGTTAAGTTTTAAAATAACGATTTCTATTCAAAATAAGCGTTTCTAGATAAAATATGTTTATGCTCGGCTTGTTAAATTTTAAAACTCTTAGAATTATGATTTGATACAAAATCGTTGAAACTTCATTATCGTCCTATTTCCCACGTTTTCTACGTGAAGTTATGGCTCAAAACAACGATTTCTAGTCACAATAAGCTTTGTGACATCACAATGATTATACTCGGCTTGTTTACTTTCAAAACTCTTAATTTGATTATTTGTATCAAAATGGGTAAAACTTCATTATAGTTCGATTTCCCACGTTCTCAATGTGAAGTTAAGGCTTAAAATAACGATTTCTATTCAAAATAAGCGTTTCTAGATAAAATATGTTTATGCTCGGCTTGTTAAATTTTAAAACTCTTAGAATTATGATTTTATACAAAATAATTGAAACTTCATTATCGTCCTATTTCCTACGTTTCCTACGTGAAGTTATGGCTCAAAACAACGATTTCTAGTCACAATAAGCTTTGTGACATCACAATGATTATACTCGGCTTGTTTACTTTCAAAACTCTTAATTTGATTATTTGTATCAAAATGGTTAAAACTTCATTATAGTTCGATTTCACACGTTCCCAATGTGAAGTTAAGTTTTAAAACAACGATTTCTATTCAAAATAAGCGTTTCTAGATAAAATATGTTTATGCTCGGCTTGTTAAATTTTAAAACTCTTAGAATTATGATTTGATACAAAATCGTTGAAACTTCATTATCGTCCTATTTCCCACGTTTTCTACGTGAAGTTATGGCTCAAAACAACGATTTCTAGTCACAATAAGCTTTGTGACATCACAATGATTATACTCGGCTTGTTTACTTTCAAAACTCTTAATTTGATTATTTGTATCAAAATGGTAAAACTTCATTATAGTTCGATTTCCCACGTTCTCAATGTGAAGTTAAGGCTTAAAATAACGATTTCTATTCAAAATAAGCGTTTCTAGATAAAATATGTTTATGCTCGGCTTGTTAAATTTTAAAACTCTTAGAATTATGATTTTATACAAAATCGTTGAAACTTCATTATCGTCCTATTTCCCACGTTTTTCTACGTGAAGTTATGGCTCAAAACAACGATTTCTAGTCACAATAAGCTTTGTGACATCACAATGATTATACTCGGCTTGTTTACTTTCAAAACTCTTAATTTGATTATTTGTATCAAAATGGGTAAAACTTCATTATAGTTCGATTTCCACGTTCTCAATGTGAAGTTAAGGTTTTAAAATAACGATTTCTATTCAAAATAAGCGTTTCTAGATAAAATATGTTTATGCTCGGCTTGTTAAATTTTAAAACTCTTAGAATTATGATTTTATACAAAATCGTTGAAACTTCATTATCGTCCTATTTCCCACGTTTTCTACGTGAAGTTATGGCTCAAAACAACGATTTCTAGTCACAATAAGCTTTGTGACATCACAATGATTATACTCGGCTTGTTTACTTTCAAAACTCTTAATTTGATTATTTGTATCAAAATGGTTAAAACTTCATTATAGTTCGATTTCACACGTTCCCAATGTGAAGTTAAGTTTTAAAACAACGATTTCTATTCAAAATAAGCGTTTCTAGATAAAATATGTTTATGCTCGGCTTGTTAAATTTTAAAACTCTTAGAATTATGATTTTATACAAAATAATTGAAACTTCATTATCGTCCTATTTCCCACGTTTCCTACGTGAAGTTATGGCTCAAAACAACGATTTCTAGTCACAATAAGCTTTGTGACATCACAATGATTATACTCGGCTTGTTTACTTTCAAAACTCTTAATTTGATTATTTGTATCAAAATGGGTAAAACTTCATTATAGTTCGATTTCCCACGTTCTCAATGTGAAGTTAAGGCTTAAAATAACGATTTCTATTCAAAATAAGCGTTTCTAGATAAAATATGTTTATGCTCGGCTTGTTAAATTTTAAAACTCTTAGAATTATGATTTTATACAAAATCGTTGAAACTTCATTATCGTCCTATTTCCCACGTTTTCTACGTGAAGTTATGGCTCAAAACAACGATTTCTAGTCACAATAAGCTTTGTGACATCACAATGATTATACTCGGCTTGTTTACTTTCAAAACTCTTAATTTGATTATTTGTATCAAAATGGTTAAAACTTCATTATAGTTCGATTTCACACGTTCTCAATGTGAAGTTAAGTTTTAAAACAACGATTTCTATTCAAAATAAGCGTTTCTAGATAAAATATGTTTATGCTCGGCTTGTTAAATTTTAAAACTCTTAGAATTATGATTTTATACAAAATTTGAAACTTCATTATCGTCCTATTTCCCACGTTTTCTACGTGAAGTTATGGCTCAAAACAACGATTTCTAGTCACAATAAGCTTTGTGACATCACAATGATTATACTCGGCTTGTTTACTTTCAAAACTCTTAATTTGATTATTTGTATCAAAATGGTTAAAACTTCATTATAGTTCGATTTCACACGTTCTCAATGTGAAGTTAAGTTTTAAAACATCGATTTCTATTCAAAATAAGCGTTTCTAGATAAAATATGTTTATGCTCGGCTTGTTAAATTTTAAAACTCTTAGAATTATGATTTTATACAAAATCGTTGAAACTTCATTATCGTCCTATTTCCCACGTTTTCTACGTGAAGTTATGGCTCAAAACAACGATTTCTAGTCACAATAAGCTTTGTGACATCACAATGATTATACTCGGCTTGTTTACTTTCAAAACTCTTAATTTGATTATTTGTATCAAAATGGATAAAACTTCGTTATAGTTCAATTTCCCACGTTCTCAATGTTAAGTTAAGAATAACGATTTCTATTCAAAATAAGTGTTTCTAAATAAAATATGTTTATGCTCGGCTTGTTAAATTTTAAAACTCTTAGAATTATGATTTATACAAAATCGTTGAAACTTCATTATCGTCCTATTTCCCACGTTTTCTACGTGAAGTTATGGCTCAAAACAACGATTTCTAGTCACAATAAGCTTTGTGACATCACAATGATTATACTCGGCTTGTTTACTTTCAAAACTCTTAATTTGATTATTTGTATCAAAATGGTTAAAACTTCATTATAGTTCGATCACACGTTCTCAATGTGAAGTTAAGTTTTAAAACAACGATTTCTCTTCAAAATAAGCGTTTCTAGATAAAATATGTTTATGCTCGGCTTGTTAAATTTTAAAACTCTTAGAATTATGATTTTATACAAAATCGTTGAAACTTCATTATCGTCCTATTTCCCACGTTTTCTACGTGAAGTTATGGCTCAAAACACGATTTCTAGTCACAATAAGCTTTGTGACATCACAATGATTAACTCGGCTTGTTTACTTTCAAAACTCTTAATTTGATTATTTGTATCAAAATGGTTAAAACTTCATTATAGTTCGATTTCACACGTTCCCAATGTGAAGTTAAGTTTTAAAACAACGATTTCTATTCAAAATAAGCGTTTCTAGATAAAATATGTTTATGCTCGGCTTGTTAAATTTTAAAACTCTTAGAATTATGATTTTATACAAAATCGTTGAAACTTCATTATCGTCCTATTTCCCACGTTTTCTACGTGAAGTTATGGCTCAAAACAACGATTTCTAGTCACAATAAGCTTTGTGACATCACAATGATTATACTCGGCTTGTTTACTTTCAAAACTCTTAATTTGATTATTTGTATCAAAATGGTTAAAACTTCATTATAGTTCGATTTCACACGTTCCCAATGTGAAGTTAAGTTTTAAAACAACGATTTCTATTCAAAATAAGCGTTTCTAGATAAAAAATGTTTATGCTCGGCTTGTTAAATTTTAAAACTCTTAGAATTATGATTTTATACAAAATCGTTGAAACTTCATTATCGTCCTATTTCCCACGTTTTCTACGTGAAGTTATGGCTCAAAACAACGATTTCTAGTCACAATAAGCTTTGTGACATCACAATGATTATACTCGGCTTGTTTACTTTCAAAACTCTTAATTTGATTATTTGTATCAAAATGGGTAAAACTTCATTATAGTTCGATTTCCACGTTCTCAATGTGAAGTTAAGGCTTAAAATAACGATTTCTATTCAAAATAAGCGTTTCTAGATAAAATATGTTTATGCTCGGCTTGTTAAATTTTAAAACTCTTAGAATTATGATTTTATACAAAATCGTTGAAACTTCATTATCGTCCTATTTCCCACGTTTTCTACGTGAAGTTATGGCTCAAAACAACGATTTCTAGTCACAATAAGCTTTGTGACATCACAATGATTATACTCGGCTTGTTTACTTTCAAAACTCTTAATTTGATTATTTGTATCAAAATGGTTAAAACTTCATTATAGTTCGATTTCACACGTTCCCAATGTGAAGTTAAGTTTTAAAACAACGATTTCTATTCAAAATAAGCGTTTCTAGATAAAATATGTTTATGCTCGGCTTGTTAAATTTTAAAACTCTTAGAATTATGATTTTATACAAAATCGTTGAAACTTCATTATCGTCCTATTTCCGTTTTCTACGTGAAGTTATGGCTCAAAACAACGATTTCTAGTCACAATAAGCTTTGTGACATCACAATGATTATACTCGGCTTGTTTACTTTCAAAACTCTTAATTTGATTATTTGTATCAAAATGGTTAAAACTTCATTATAGTTCGATTTCACACGTTCCCAATGTGAAGTTAAGTTTTAAAACAACGATTTCTATTCAAAATAAGCGTTTCTAGATAAAATATGTTTATGCTCGGCTTGTTAAATTTTAAAACTCTTAGAATTATGATTTTATACAAAATAATTGAAACTTCATTATCGTCCTATTTCCCACGTTTCCTACGTGAAGTTATGGCTCAAAACAACGATTTCTAGTCACAATAAGCTTTGTGACATCACAATGATTATACTCGGCTTGTTTACTTTCAAAACTCTTAATTTGATTATTTGTATCAAAATGGTTAAAACTTCATTATAGTTCGATTTCCCACGTTCTCAATGTGAAGTTAAGGTTTAAAATAACGATTTCTATTCAAAATAAGCGTTTCTAGATAAAATATGTTTATGCTCGGCTTGTTAAATTTTAAAACTCTTAGAATTATGATTTTATACAAAATCGTTGAAACTTCATTATCGTCCTATTTCCCACGTTTTCTACGTGAAGTTATGGCTCAAAACAACGATTTCTAGTCACAATAAGCTTTGTGACATCACAATGATTATACTCGGCTTGTTTACTTTCAAAACTCTTAATTTGATTATTTGTATCAAAATGGTTAAAACTTCATTATAGTTCGATTTCACACGTTCCCAATGTGAAGTTAAGTTTTAAAACAACGATTTCTATTCAAAATAAGCGTTTCTAGATAAAATATGTTTATGCTCGGCTTGTTAAATTTTAAAACTCTTAGAATTATGATTTTATACAAAATCGTTGAAACTTCATTATCGTCCTATTTCCCACGTTTTCTACGTGAAGTTATGGCTCAAAACAACGATTTCTAGTCACAATAAGCTTTGTGACATCACAATGATTATACTCGGCTTGTTTACTTTCAAAACTCTTAATTTGATTATTTGTATCAAAATGGTTAAAACTTCATTATAGTTCGATTTCACACGTTCCCAATGTGAAGTTAAGTTTTAAAACAACGATTTCTATTCAAAATAAGCGTTTCTAGATAAAATATGTTTATGCTCGGCTTGTTAAATTTTAAAACTCTTAGAATTATGATTTGATACAAAATCGTTGAAACTTCATTATCGTCCTATTTCCCACGTTTTTCGTGAAGTTATGGCTCAAAACAACGATTTCTAGTCACAATAAGCTTTGTGACATCACAATGATTATACTCGGCTTGTTTACTTTCAAAACTCTTAATTTGATTATTTGTATCAAAATGGGTAAAACTTCGTTATAGTTCGATTTCCCACGTTCTCAATGTGAAGTTAAGGCTTAAAATAACGATTTCTATTCAAAATAAGCGTTTCTAGATAAAATATGTTTATGCTCGGCTTGTTAAATTTTAAAACTCTTAGAATTATGATTTGATACAAAATCGTTGAAACTTCATTATCGTCCTATTTCCCACGTTTTCTACGTGAAGTTATGGCTCAAAACAACGATTTCTAGTCACAATAAGCTTTGTGACATCACAATGATTATACTCGGCTTGTTTACTTTCAAAACTCTTAATTTGATTATTTGTATCAAAATGGATAAAACTTCGTTATAGTTCAATTTCCCACGTTCTCAATGTGAAGTTAAGGCTTAAAATAACGATTTCTATTCAAAATAAGTGTTTCTAGATAAAATATGTTTATGCTCGGCTTGTTAAATTTTAAAACTCTTAGAATTATGATTTTATACAAAATCGTTGAAACTTCATTATCGTCCTATTTCCCACGTTTTCTACGTGAAGTTATGGCTCAAAACAACGATTTCTAGTCACAATAAGCTTTGTGACATCACAATGATTATACTCGGCTTGTTTACTTTCAAAACTCTTAATTTGATTATTTGTATCAAAATGGTTAAAACTTCATTATAGTTCGATTTCACACGTTCTCAATGTGAAGTTAAGTTTTAAAACAACGATTTCTATTCAAAATAAGCGTTTCTAGATAAAATATGTTTATGCTCGGCTTGTTAAATTTTAAAACTCTTAGAATTATGATTTGATACAAAATCGTTGAAACTTCATTATCGTCCTATTTCCCACGTTTTCTACGTGAAGTTATGGCTCAAAACAACGATTTCTAGTCACAATAAGCTTTGTGACATCACAATGATTATACTCGGCTTGTTTACTTTCAAAACTCTTAATTTGATTATTTGTATCAAAATGGTAAAACTTCGTTATAGTTCGATTTCCCACGTTCTCAATGTGAAGTTAAGGCTTAAAATAACGATTTCTATTCAAAATAAGCGTTTCTAGATAAAATATGTTTATGCTCGGCTTGTTAAATTTTAAAACTCTTAGAATTATGATTTTATACAAAATCGTTGAAACTTCATTATCGTCCTATTTCCCACGTTTTCTACGTGAAGTTATGGCTCAAAACAACGATTTCTAGTCACAATAAGCTTTGTGACATCACAATGATTATACTCGGCTTGTTTACTTTCAAAACTCTTAATTTGATTATTTGTATCAAAATGGTTAAAACTTCATTATAGTTCGATTTCACACGTTCCCAATGTGAAGTTAAGTTTTAAAACAACGATTTCTATTCAAAATAAGCGTTTCTAGATAAAATATGTTTATGCTCGGCTTGTTAATTTTAAAACTCTTAGAATTATGATTTTATACAAAATAATTGAAACTTCATTATCGTCCTATTTCCCACGTTTCCTACGTGAAGTTATGGCTCAAAACAACGATTTCTAGTCACAATAAGCTTTGTGACATCACAATGATTATACTCGGCTTGTTTACTTTCAAAACTCTTAATTTGATTATTTGGATCAAAATGGTTAAAACTTCATTATAGTTCGATTTCACACGTTCTCAATGTGAAGTTAAGTTTTAAAACAACGATTTCTATTCAAAATAAGCGTTTCTAGATAAAATATGTTTATGCTCGGCTTGTTAAATTTTAAAACTCTTAGAATTATGATTTTATACAAAATCGTTGAAACTTCATTATCGTCCTATTTCCCACGTTTTTTCTACGTGAAGTTATGGCTCAAAACAACGATTTCTAGTCACAATAAGCTTTGTGACATCACAATGATTATACTCGGCTTGTTTACTTTCAAAACTCTTAATTTGATTATTTGTATCAAAATGGTTAAAACTTCATTATAGTTCGATTTCACACGTTCTCAATGTGAAGTTAAGTTTTAAAACAACGATTTCTATTCAAAATAAGCGTTTCTAGATAAAATATGTTTATGCTCGGCTTGTTAAATTTTAAAACTCTTAGAATTATGATTTTATACAAAATAATTGAAACTTCATTATCGTCCTATTTCCCACGTTTTCTACGTGAAGTTATGGCTCAAAACAACGATTTCTAGTCACAATAAGCTTTGTGACATCACAATGATTATACTCGGCTTGTTTACTTTCAAAACTCTTAATTTGATTATTTGGATCAAAATGGTTAAAACTTCATTATAGTTCGATTTCACACGTTCCCAATGTGAAGTTAAGTTTTAAAACAACGATTTCTATTCAAAATAAGCGTTTCTAGATAAAATATGTTTATGCTCGGCTTGTTAAATTTTAAAACTCTTAGAATTATGATTTTATATAAAATCGTTGAAACTTCATTATCGTCGTCCTATTTCCCACGTTTTCTACGTGAAGTTATGGCTCAAAACAACGATTTCTAGTCACAATAAGCTTTGTGACATCACAATGATTATACTCGGCTTGTTTACTTTCAAAACTCTTAATTTGATTATTTGTATCAAAATGGTTAAAACTTCGTTATAGTTCGATTTCCCACGTTCTCAATGTGAAGTTAAGTTTTAAAATAACGATTTCTATTCAAAATAAGCGTTTCTAGATAAAATATGTTTATGCTCGGCTTGTTAAATTTTAAAACTCTTAGAATTATGATTTTATACAAAATAATTGAAACTTCATTATCGTCCTATTTCCCACGTTTCCTACGTGAAGTTATGGCTCAAAACAACGATTTCTAGTCACAATAAGCTTTGTGACATCACAATGATTATACTCGGCTTGTTTACTTTCAAAACTCTTAATTTGATTATTTGGATCAAAATGGTTAAAACTTCATTATAGTTCGATTTCACACGTTCCCAATGTGAAGTTAAGTTTTAAAACAACGATTTCTATTCAAAATAAGCGTTTCTAGATAAAATATGTTTATGCTCGGCTTGTTAAATTTTAAAACTCTTAGAATTATGATTTTATATAAAATCGTTGAAACTTCATTATCGTCCTATTTCCCACGTTTTCTACGTGAAGTTATGGCTCAAAACAACGATTTCTAGTCACAATAAGCTTTGTGACATCACAATGATTATACTCGGCTTGTTTACTTTCAAAACTCTTAATTTGATTATTTGTATCAAAATGGTTAAAACTTCATTATAGTTCGATTTCACACGTTCCCAATGTGAAGTTAAGTTTTAAAACAACGATTTCTATTCAAAATAAGCGTTTCTAGATAAAATATGTTTATGCTCGGCTTGTTAAATTTTAAAACTCTTAGAATTATGATTTTATACAAAATCGTTGAAACTTCATTATCGTCCTATTTCCCACGTTTTCTACGTGAAGTTATGGCTCAAAACAACGATTTCTAGTCACAATAAGCTTTGTGACATCACAATGATTATACTCGGCTTGTTTACTTTCAAAACTCTTAATTTGATTATTTGTATCAAAATGGTTAAAACTTCATTATAGTTCGATTTCCCACGTTCTCAATGTGAAGTTAAGGCTTAAAATAACGATTTCTATTCAAAATAAGCGTTTCTAGATAAAATATGTTTATGCTCGGCTTGTTAAATTTTAAAACTCTTAGAATTATGATTTTATACAAAATCGTTGAAACTTCATTATCGTCCTATTTCCCACGTTTTCTACGTGAAGTTATGGCTCAAAACAACGATTTCTAGTCACAATAAGCTTTGTGACATCACAATGATTATACTCGGCTTGTTTACTTTCAAAACTCTTAATTTGATTATTTGTATCAAAATGGTTAAAACTTCATTATAGTTCGATTTCACACGTTCTCAATGTGAAGTTAAGGCTTAAAATAACGATTTCTATTCAAAATAAGCGTTTCTAGATAAAATATGTTTATGCTCGGCTTGTTAAATTTTAAAACTCTTAGAATTATGATTTTATACAAAATCGTTGAAACTTCATTATCGTCCTATTTCCCACGTTTTCTACGTGAAGTTATGGCTCAAAACAACGATTTCTAGTCACAATAAGCTTTGTGACATCACAATGATTATACTCGGCTTGTTTACTTTCAAAACTCTTAATTTGATTATTTGTATCAAAATGGTTAAAACTTCATTATAGTTCGATTTCACACGTTCCCAATGTGAAGTTAAGTTTTAAAACAACGATTTCTATTCAAAATAAGCGTTTCTAGATAAAATATGTTTATGCTCGGCTTGTTAAATTTTAAAACTCTTAGAATTATGATTTATATACAAAATCGTTGAAACTTCATTATCGTCCTATTTCCCACGTTTTCTACGTGAAGTTATGGCTCAAAACAACGATTTCTAGTCACAATAAGCTTTGTGACATCACAATGATATATACTCGCTTGCTTGTTTACTTTCAAAACTCTTAATTTGATTATTTGTATCAAAATGGATAAAACTTCATTATAGTTCGATTTCCCACGTTCTCAATGTGAAGTTAAGGCTTAAAATAACGATTTCTATTCAAAATAAGCGTTTCTAGATAAAATATGTTTATGCTCGGCTTGTTAAATTTTAAAACTCTTAGAATTATGATTTTATACAAAATCGTTGAAACTTCATTATCGTCCTATTTCCCACGTTTTCTACGTGAAGTTATGGCTCAAAACAACGATTTCTAGTCACAATAAGCTTTGTGACATCACAATGATTATACTCGGCTTGTTTACTTTCAAAACTCTTAATTTGATTATTTGTATCAAAATGGATAAAACTTCATTATAGTTCGATTTCCCACGTTCTCAATGTGAAGTTAAGAATAACGATTTCTATTCAAAATAAGCGTTTCTAGATAAAATATGTTTATACTCGGCTTGTTAAATTTTAAAACTCTTAGAATTATGATTATATACAAAATCGTTGAAACTTCATTATCGTCCTATTTCCCACGTTTTCTACGTGAAGTTATGGCTCAAAACAACGATTTCTAGTCACAATAAGCTTTGTGACATCACAATGATTATACTCGGCTTGTTTACTTTCAAAACTCTTAATTTGATTATTTGTATCAAAATGGTTAAAACTTCATTATAGTTCGATTTCCACGTTCTCAATGTGAAGTTAAGGCTTAAAATAACGATTTCTATTCAAAATAAGCGTTTCTAGATAAAATATGTTTATGCTCGGCTTGTTAAATTTTAAAACTCTTAGAATTATGATTTTATACAAAATCGTTGAAACTTCATTATCGTCCTATTTCCCACGTTTTCTACGTGAAGTTATGGCTCAAAACAACGATTTCTAGTCACAATAAGCTTTGTGACATCACAATGATTATACTCGGCTTGTTTACTTTCAAAACTCTTAATTTGATTATTTGTATCAAAATGGTTAAAACTTCATTATAGTTCGATTTCACACGTTCTCAATGTGAAGTTAAGTTTTAAAAAACGATTTCTATTCAAAATAAGCGTTTCTAGATAAAATATGTTTATGCTCGGCTTGTTAAATTTTAAAACTCTTAGAATTATGATTTTATACAAAATAATTGAAACTTCATTATCGTCCTATTTCCCACGTTTTCTACGTGAAGTTATGGCTCAAAACAACGATTTCTAGTCACAATAAGCTTTGTGACATCACAATGATTATACTCGGCTTGTTTACTTTCAAAACTCTTAATTTGATTATTTGGATCAAAATGGTTAAAACTTCATTATAGTTCGATTTCACACGTTCCCAATGTGAAGTTAAGTTTTAAAACAACGATTTCTATTCAAAATAAGCGTTTCTAGATAAAATATGTTTATGCTCGGCTTGTTAAATTCTAAAACTCTTAGAATTATGATTTTATATATAATCGTTAAAACTTCCTTATCGTCCTATTTCCCACGTTTTCTACGTGAAGTTATGGCTCAAAACAACGATTTCTAGTCACAATAAGCTTTGTGACATCACAATGATTATACTCGGCTTGTTTACTTTCAAAACTCTTAATTTGATTATTTGTATCAAAATGGGTAAAACTTCATTATAGTTCGATTTCCCACGTTCTCAATGTGAAGTTAAGGCTTAAAATAACGATTTCTATTCAAAATAAGCGTTTCTAGATAAAATATGTTTATGCTCGGCTTGTTAAATTTTAAAACTCTTAGAATTATGATTTTATACAAAATCGTTGAAACTTCATTATCGTCCTATTTCCCACGTTTTCTACGTGAAGTTATGGCTCAAAACAACGATTTCTAGTCACAATAAGCTTTGTGACATCACAATGATTATACTCGGCTTGTTTACTTTCAAAACTCTTAATTTGATTATTTGTATCAAAATGGTTAAAACTTCATTATAGTTCGATTTCACACGTTCCCAATGTGAAGTTAAGTTTTAAAACAACGATTTCTATTCAAAATAAGCGTTTCTAGATAAAATATGTTTATGCTCGGCTTGTTAAATTTTAAAACTCTTAGAATTATGATTTATACAAAATCGTTGAAACTTCATTATCGTCCTATTTCCCACGTTTCCTACGTGAAGTTATGGCTCAAAACAACGATTTCTAATCACAATAAGCTTTGTGACATCACAATGATTATACTCGGCTTGTTTACTTTCAAAACTCTAATTTGATTATTTGTATCAAAATGGTTAAAACTTCATTATAGTTCGATTTCACACGTTCCCAATGTGAAGTTAAGTTTTAAAACAACGATTTCTATTCAAAATAAGCGTTTCTAGATAAAATATGTTTATGCTCGGCTTGTTAAATTTTAAAACTCTTAGAATTATGATTTTATACAAAATAATTGAAACTTCATTATCGTCCTATTTCCCACGTTTCCTACGTGAAGTTATGGCTCAAAACAACGATTTCTAGTCACAATAAGCTTTGTGACATCACAATGATTATACTCGGCTTGTTTACTTTCAAAACTCTTAATTTGATTATTTGGATCAAAATGGTTAAAACTTCATTATAGTTCGATTTCACACGTTCCCAATGTGAAGTTAAGGCTTAAAATAACGATTTCTATTCAAAATAAGCGTTTCTAGATAAAATATGTTTATGCTCGGCTTGTTAAATTTTAAAACTCTTAGAATTATGATTTTATACAAAATCGTTGAAACTTCATTATCGTCCTATTTCCCACGTTTTCTACGTGAAGTTATGGCTCAAAACAACGATTTCTAGTCACAATAAGCTTTGTGACATCACAATGATTATACTCGGCTTGTTTACTTTCAAAACTCTTAATTTGATTATTTGTATCAAAATGGTTAAAACTTCATTATAGTTCGATTTCACACGTTCCCAATGTGAAGTTAAGTTTTAAAACAACGATTTCTATTCAAAATAAGCGTTTCTAGATAAAATATGTTTATGCTCGGCTTGTTAAATTTTAAAACTCTTAGAATTATGATTTGATACAAAATCGTTGAAACTTCATTATCGTCCTATTTCCCACGTTTTCTACGTGAAGTTATGGCTCAAAACAACGATTTCTAGTCACAATAAGCTTTGTGACATCACAATGATTATACTCGGCTTGTTTACTTTCAAAACTCTTAATTTGATTATTTGTATCAAAATGGGTAAAACTTCATTATAGTTCGATTTCCCACGTTCTCAATGTGAAGTTAAGGCTTAAAATAACGATTTCTATTCAAAATAAGCGTTTCTAGATAAAATATGTTTATGCTCGGCTTGTTAAATTTTAAAACTCTTAGAATTATGATTTTATACAAAATCGTTGAAACTTCATTATCGTCCTATTTCCCACGTTTTCTACGTGAAGTTATGGCTCAAAACAACGATTTCTAGTCACAATAAGCTTTGTGACATCACAATGATTATACTCGGCTTGTTTACTTTCAAAACTCTTAATTTGATTATTTGTATCAAAATGGTTAAAACTTCATTATAGTTCGATTTCACACGTTCCCAATGTGAAGTTAAGTTTTAAAACAACGATTTCTATTCAAAATAAGCGTTTCTAGATAAAATATGTTTATGCTCGGCTTGTTAAATTTTAAAACTCTTAGAATTATGATTTTATACAAAATAATTGAAACTTCATTATCGTCCTATTTCCCACGTTTCCTACGTGAAGTTATGGCTCAAAACAACGATTTCTAGTCACAATAAGCTTTGTGACATCACAATGATTATACTCGGCTTGTTTACTTTCAAAACTCTTAATTTGATTATTTGGATCAAAATGGTTAAAACTTCATTATAGTTCGATTTCACACGTTCCCAATGTGAAGTTAAGTTTTAAAACAACGATTTCTATTCAAAATAAGCGTTTCTAGATAAAATATGTTTATGCTCGGCTTGTTAAATTTTAAAACTCTTAGAATTATGATTTTATACAAAATCGTTAAAAACTTCATTATCGTCCTATTTCCCACGTTTTCTACGTGAAGTTATGGCTCAAAACAACGATTTCTAGTCACAATAAGCTTTGTGACATCACAATGATTATACTCGGCTTGTTTACTTTCAAAACTCTTAATTTGATTATTTGTATCAAAATGGTTAAAACTTCATTATAGTTCGATTTCACACGTTCCCAATGTGAAGTTAAGTTTTAAAACAACGATTTCTATTCAAAATAAGCGTTTCTAGATAAAATATGTTTATGCTCGGCTTGTTAAATTTTAAAACTCTTAGAATTATGATTTTATACAAAATCGTTGAAACTTCATTATCGTCCTATTTCCCACGTTTTCTACGTGAAGTTATGGCTCAAAACAACGATTTCTAGTCACAATAAGCTTTGTGACATCACAATGATTATACTCGGCTTGTTTACTTTCAAAACTCTTAATTTGATTATTTGTATCAAAATGGTAAAACTTCATTATAGTTCGATTTCCCACGTTCTCAATGTGAAGTTAAGGCTTAAAATAACGATTTCTATTCAAAATAAGCGTTTCTAGATAAAATATGTTTATGCTCGGCTTGTTAAATTTTAAAACTCTTAGAATTATGATTTTATACAAAATCGTTGAAACTTCATTATCGTCCTATTTCCCACGTTTTCTACGTGAAGTTATGGCTCAAAACAACGATTTCTAGTCACAATAAGCTTTGTGACATCACAATGATTATACTCGGCTTGTTTACTTTCAAAACTCTTAATTTGATTATTTGTATCAAAATGGTTAAAACTTCATTATAGTTCGATTTCACACGTTCCCAATGTGAAGTTAAGTTTTAAAACAACGATTTCTATTCAAAATAAGCGTTTCTAGATAAAATATGTTTATGCTCGGCTTGTTAAATTTTAAAACTCTTAGAATTATGATTTTATACAAAATAATTGAAACTTCATTATCGTCCTATTTCCCACGTTTTCTACGTGAAGTTATGGCTCAAAACAACGATTTCTAGTCACAATAAGCTTTGTGACATCACAATGATTATACTCGGCTTGTTTACTTTCAAAACTCCTAATTTGATTATTTGTATCAAAATGGTTAAAACTTCATTATAGTTCGATTTCACACGTTCCCAATGTGAAGTTAAGTTTTAAAACAACGATTTCTATTCAAAATAAGCGTTTCTAGATAAAATATGTTTATGCTCGGCTTGTTAAATTCTAAAACTCTTAGAATTATGATTTTATATATAATCGTTAAAACTTCCTTATCGTCCTATTTCCCACGTTTTCTACGTGAAGTTATGGCTCAAAACAACGATTTCTAGTCACAATAAGCTTTGTGACATCACAATGATTATACTCGGCTTGTTTACTTTCAAAACTCTTAATTTGATTATTTGTATCAAAATGGTTAAAACTTCATTATAGTTCGATTTCACACGTTCTCAATGTGAAGTTAAGTTTTAAAACAACGATTTCTATTCAAAATAAGCGTTTCTAGATAAAATATGTTTATGCTCGGCTTGTTAAATTTTAAAACTCTTAGAATTATGATTTTATACAAAATAATTGAAACTTCATTATCGTCCTATTTCCCACGTTTCCTACGTGAAGTTATGGCTCAAAACAACGATTTCTAGTCACAATAAGCTTTGTGACATCACAATGATTATACTCGGCTTGTTTACTTTCAAAACTCTTAATTTGATTATTTGTATCAAAATGGTTAAAACTTCATTATAGTTCGATTTCACACGTTCCCAATGTGAAGTTAAGTTTTAAAACAACGATTTCTATTCAAAATAAGCGTTTCTAGATAAAATATGTTTATGCTCGGCTTGTTAAATTTTAAAACTCTTAGAATTATGATTTTATATATAATCGTTAAAACTTCCTTATCGTCCTATTTCCCACGTTTTCTACGTGAAGTTATGGCTCAAAACAACGATTTCTAGTCACAATAAGCTTTGTGACATCACAATGATTATACTCGGCTTGTTTACTTTCAAAACTCCTAATTTGATTATTTGTATCAAAATGGTTAAAACTTCATTATAGTTCGATTTCACACGTTCCCAATGTGAAGTTAAGTTTTAAAACAACGATTTCTATTCAAAATAAGCGTTTCTAGATAAAATATGTTTATGCTCGGCTTGCTAAATTTTAAAACTCTTAGAATTATGATTTTATACAAAATAATTGAAACTTCATTATCGTCCTATTTCCACGTTTCCTACGTGAAGTTACGGCTCAAAACAACGATTTCTAGTCACAATAAGCTTTGTGACATCACAATGATTATACTCGGCTTGTTTACTTTCAAAACTCTTAATTTGATTATTTGTATCAAAATGGTTAAAACTTCATTATAGTTCGATTTCACACGTTCCCAATGTGAAGTTAAGTTTTAAAACAACGATTTCTATTCAAAATAAGCGTTTCTAGATAAAATATGTTTATGCTCGGCTTGTTAAATTTTAAAACTCTTAGAATTATGATTTCATACAAATCGTTGAAACTTCATTATCGTCCTATTTCCCACGTTTTCTACGTGAAGTTATGGCTCAAAACAACGATTTCTAGTCACAATAAGCTTTGTGACATCACAATGATTATACTCGGCTTGTTTACTTTCAAAACTCTTAATTTGATTATTTGGATCAAAATGGTTAAAACTTCATTATAGTTCGATTTCACACGTTCCCAATGTGAAGTTAAGTTTTAAAACAACGATTTCTATTCAAAATAAGTGTTTCTAGATAAAATATGTTTATGCTCGGCTTGTTAAATTTTAAAACTCTTAGAATTATGATTTTATATAAAATCGTTGAAACTTCATTATCGTCCTATTTCCCACGTTTTCTACGTGAAGTTATGGCTCAAAACAACGATTTCTAGTCACAATAAGCTTTGTGACATCACAATGATTATACTCGGCTTGTTTACTTTCAAAACTCTTAATTTGATTATTTGTATCAAAATGGTTAAAACTTCATTATAGTTCGATTTCCCACGTTCTCAATGTGAAGTTAAGTTAATTTTTTTAAAATAACGATTTCTATTCAAAATAAGCGTTTCTAGATAAAATATGTTTATGCTCGGCTTGTTAAATTTTAAAACTCTTAGAATTATGATTTTATACAAAATAATTGAAACTTCATTATCGTCCTATTTCCCACGTTTCCTACGTGAAGTTATGAAATTTATGGAATGCATGATTCTAATGCATTTGGCTTGCAGGAATGGAACTTATATACCTTACAAATAATGCACATATGATTATTTTGTTTTTCCGTTCCTTGCTTCCATGCATGAATCGAGTCTCATTTCTTTCATTTCTCTTGAACTTGAAAAGCTTGGCTTCATTGGAACTTGTGAATCTAACAAAGTTTGATATACTGAAACACTTGACAAACTTGTTAGTATCATTTCATGTTGTTTGTTGACATCAAAATTTTGGGTGAATGTAAGTGATAAACCACTTAGTCCAACATTAGGTTCGATGTAGAATGGGAAAAATCATTATTGTTGGATTTCACACTTTTACTATGTGGATTTCAAGCTCAAATTATCAATTTTTTGTTAAAATAAGTTTATAACACAATTTTGATAATTTTCAACCGATTGTGCTTCAGAATTATGAGGATGTAGTTTTGATGAGAAATGGGCAAAACCTCAATACTGAACAGTTTTGCACGTTTCCTCCACATATTTTGGGCTCAAATCATTGATTTTTTGCAAAATAAGTTTCTATCATTATTATGATTATTTTTAGCTTTTTGAAATGGAGAATTCTAAGGACGTAGTTTTTTGCAAAATGAAAAAAAACTTATTACCATTCAGTTTTGCATATTCTATGAATGGATTTTTGGCTGAAATCATTAATTTCTTGCATAAATAAGTCTATAACAAAATTTTGATGTTTTTCAGCTGCTTCAGCTTTTGAATTTTGAGAATATAATTTTGATGCGAAATAGGTTAAAAACTCATTACTGTTTAGTCTCGCATGTCCCTTCTTGGTTTTTAGGCTTAAATTGTCCATATGTTTGCCAAAATAAGCTTTTTAACATTATTATGATTATTTTGGACTTATTGAATTTCAAAATTTTGAGGATTTACTTTTGATGCGAAATGGGTGAAAACTCATTACCGTTCTATTTAACATTTTCACTACGTGAATTTTAAGCTCAAATTGTCGATTTTGTAAAAATTTTCGGCCAATTGAGTTTACGTATTATAAGAATATAGTTCTGATGTGAAATTGGTAAAAACTCATTACCTTACAGTTTTGCATGTTCCTTTTGTGGATTTTAGGCTCAAATCATCGATTTTCGGCCAATTGAGTTTACAATTATAATGGAGTTTTGATGTGAAATGTTTAAAAAATCATTATCGTCCAGTTTTGTACATTCCCTACATGAATTTTAAGCTTAAATCGTCGCTTTCTCGATAAAATAAGCCTGTAACAGAATTTTCATGTTTTTGGACTGTTTGAGCTTCTGAATTTTAAGGATGAAGTTTTAATGCGAAATGGGCAAGAACTCATTACCGTTTGGTTTCGCACATTTACACGGATTTAAGGCTTAAATCGATGATTTTGCTATGCGAAATGGGCAAAAACTCAATACTCTCTGGTTTTGCACATTACCTTTGTGGATTTTAGAATCAAATCGTTAGTTTTTTGCCAAAAGCTTGTAACATCATTTATGATAATTGGCAGCTTATTGAATTTTTAGATGATATGATTTAAATGTGAAATGAGCAAGAACTCTTTATCTTCCGATTTCGCACGTTCCCTACTTGGATTTTAAGCAAAAATCATCGATTTCTTGCTTAAAATATGCATGTAATTGAATATTGATGTTTTTTCGGTAGCTTGAGCTTCTGAATTCAAATAATGTAGTTTTGATGCGAAATTAGCAAAAACTCATTACTGTCTGATTTCGCACATTCCTTCCATAGACTTAAGGCTCACATTGTCGATTATTTTTCAAAATTAAGCTTGTAACATTATTTTATTATTTTTAGCTTGTAGAATTTTGGAATTTTGAAGATATAGTTTTGATTCAAAATAGGCAGAAACTCATTATCGTCTGATTTTGCAACATCGCAACGTGAATTTTATGTTCAAATCGTTGATTTCTTGATAAAATAAGCCTATAATAGAATTTTGATGATTTTTGTTCGACTCAGCTTTAGAATTCTAAAGATCTAGTTTTGATGTGAAATGAGCAAAAACTAATTACTGTCAGATCTTTTTACTTTCACTATGAGGATTATAGGTTCAAATCGTCGATTTCTCAACCAAATAAAAAGTTTGCAACCAAATCTTGATGATTATCGATCGATTGAGCTTTAGAATTGTAATGATGTAGTTTTGATGTAAAATGGGCAAAAGCTCATTACCATCCAGTTTTGCATATTCCTTCTGTGGATTTTTGGCTCAAATTATCTATTCTTTGATAAAATAACCTTGTAACATTATTGTGATTATTTTCAGCTTATTAAATTTCAGAATTATGTGGATTTAATCTCGACGCGAAATGGGAAAAAATTATTACCATTTAAATTCGCACTTTCACTATGTGGATTTTAAGCTCAAATTGTCGATTTATGGATAAAATCAGCTTGTAATATTATTATGATTATTTTTGGCTTGTTGATATTCAAAATTCAAAGGATTTAGTTTTAATGCAAAATGGGCAATAACTCATTACCCTCAAGTTTCACATGTTCCCTATCGATTTCTTGCATATATAAGCCTATAACAGAATTTTGATCTTTTTCGACCGCTTGGACTTATGAATTTTGATAAAGAAGTTTTGATGCGAAATACACAAAAACTCATTACCGTCCGATTTTGCATGTCCCCTCGGATTTTAGGCTTAAATCGTTCATTTGTTTGCCAAAATAAGGTTTTGCATGTTTCCTCTGTGGAATTTCGGCTCAAATAGTCAATTATTTATTAAAATAAACCCATAAAAGAATTTTGATGTTTTTCGGCTAGTTGATATTTTTAATTCTGAAAATATAGTTTTGATGTGAAATGAACAAAAACTCATAATCGTCTGGTTGCGCATGTTTCTCACGTGAATGTTAAGCTCAAATCAACAATTATTTGCCAAAGTAAGCTTGTAAAAAAAAATTTGTTGGTTTTCAGCTACTTGAATTTTAGAATCATAGTATGAAGATTTTGATTCGAAATATGCTAAAACTCATTACCGTCCGGTTTTGCATGTTCCTTACGTAGAGTTTAGGCTCAAATCGTCAATTGTTTGCTAAAATAAGCTTGTATAAAAAATCTTGATGACTTTCGGCTAGTTGAATTTTAAAATAATAAGGATGTAGTTTTGAAGCAAAATGAACAAAACGCATTCTCGTCCGATATCACACATTCTCTACGTGGAGTTTAGGCTCAAATCATCGATTGTTTGCTAAAATAAGCTTGTAATAGAATTTTAATGATTTTCATGAGTTTGAGCTTCTAAATTTCGAGGATGTAGTTTTGAGTCACATGAACAAAAACTCATTATCATTTTGTTTCGCACCTTTCCTATATGGACTTTAGGCTCAAGTCAAAGATTTTATGCCAAATTAAGCTTGTAATAGAATCTTGATCATTTTCGACTAGTTAAATTTAAGAATTTTGAGGATGAGTTGTGATGAGAAATGGGCAAAAAGTAAGTACCGTCCCAATTCGCAAGGTCACTAAGTGGATTTCAAGCTACAATCGACCTTTTTTTGATAAAATAAGGTTGTAACCGAATCAGGACGAATCTCGGCTGGTTGAATTTCAGAAGTCTAAGGATCTAGCGTTAATGCAAAATGGGCAAAAACTCATTGCCATCCAGTTTCGCACATTGCCTGTAGAGATTTTATGCTCAAATCAAAGATTTTTAGCCAAAATATACCTGTAATAGAATATTGAAGATTTTCGACTAGTATGTAGTATTGATGTGAAATGGGCAAAAACTCATTACCATTTGGTTTCACACGTTAACTACATGGAGTTTAGTTTCAAATCATTGATTGTTTTCTAAAATAAGACAGTAATAGAATTTTGATCAATTTTGACTGGTAAAGCTTACAAATTCTGAAGATGTAGTTTTGATGGAAATGGGTAAAGAGATTCTGAATTTTGAGGATGTTTTGATATGAAATGGTGAAAACTCATTACCGTCTACTTTCGCAACCCCGATTAGGTTTTTAGGCTTAAATTGACAACTTCTTGCCAAAATAAACTGGCAACAAAATCTTGATGATTTTTGGCTGATTTAATATTAAAATTTAGTGGATAAAGTTGTAACGACCCAAAAAATTTACTATTTGTGAATGATGACATGTACTATATACTTATACTCGTATTTAAGTGACCGAACAGTGAAGTCGGTAAACGAGTAGGAAAACTGGCTGAGCGGGCATCGACAAATGGGTTACGAGTATACAGGACATTAAAACACTGAAAATGATTAATAAGTAAGCCAATTAGTGATAATTGAGCCAATTAACGATGAGAGAGCATTGGTGAGATCAAAACACCCGACTCATGAGTCGTGGGTGTTTGGAGTGCGAGAACATAAGAACAGGCCAGAGAGTTAGTTAAGTGGTGCGTGTGTCACCTAGTGGAGTCACATTGAAAGGTGTTATAATAGGTGGATAACTAAAGTGGTATTAGTTGGACCAACCTCAAGATGCGTGTGTGTGGGATGATGTGTGGGCCTATATAAGGAGTCACCCCACACTTTCCTCTCATTTTCTCTCCTCTCCTCTCCTTTTCTCTTCTTCTCTCTTCTTTAGAATTGGTGAGCAAGGAAACTTTGTGGACAACCATTGGAGAGCTGTCCCACCCGCTGGAGTTGCAAGAATTCGAGTGGAAAAGGTGAAATCTCCTCCTTCTTTGTAATTCCTTTACAAGTAACGCATGGTTGTTCTTTGCTTACATTGTGATGACCAAGGGTGTCTCGCCAGAGACAAATCCACCAATGTCTCGGCAACCTTAGAGCGATCAACACAGGGCATCGAAGCTGATGTTGCGATTTGAAGTGGTTTTTGTGTATTTGGTCAGATTTTCAAATTTGGAGTTTCTTTTGGATTTTCTATTGAATATGGGCATCCCACGACGATCCGAAGTTGATTTCGGATGGTCTTAATGTCCAGAAACATGTCGGCGTCTATCGTCGAGAGTGGGGTTTCGAGCTGGTGCTTATGTTTCGGTTTAATACGCCATATGGGCATTTCGAGTTTTTATACCTCGTGGCATGAAGAAGGTAGTGTTTGTTATGGTCGTGGCAACGTTTTCTGAATCATTTTTCAGAAACATGGTGGCGATTAAGGCGGATGGGTGTTCTTTGCAGGAAAAAAAACAGAGACGATGTAACCTGTTATTGCAATGAAGAAGAAGGTGCACACGTGCGATCGACCCATGGGGCGAGCCAGGCCCAGTGCCTAGCCAGGTCAGGAACCGATTTGAGTCGGGCCAAACCCGACCCGACCCAAAAAAATAAATTAAAAAAATCGGTTTTACATTAAAATTTTTTTAGAAAAATATGAAAAAATCTAGAAAAATATGAGAAAAAAATCTAAAAAACAATATTTTGATGATATAAATAGAAATTGGTGAATTTCTATGGAAAAAATGAAATATTCGAAAATTTTGGAAAACTTTAGGGGTTATCCTAGAGTTGTTTATTAACTATAAACCCAACCTATTGGGGTTCAAACCATTGACTGGTAGTTTGGGAAACATGAGCAAAGGGTTAGGATCATTGGAGTCTGATCGATACACGACGTACCAGATTAGTAAGCCAGGAAGAAAATACCATGTAATTCTATTTCCTCTATTAATTGTGATTGTTGAATTGATCTCATACTTGGCATTCCATCCTATTCCTTCGTTGTGTTTTCTTGGCGTAAGTGCATGTTAGAGTACTCGTCCCTGCACTAGAGGGATAAAATGTGGATACTCATGTGCATGAGTGTGTGACCACCCTTAGTGATCGTGTGACACCAAGTATTGGGGGCTTTTGTCTCCCATTATGGTTGTGCCTTCGCTTGTGTTGATGCTCGGGGAGATCTCGCGAGATCTTCACCATTACGCCATGATTTAGACCACTTATGGCCTCTGTTAAATTCTTGGCACATGCAAATTTTGATTGTTATTTATTAGTTTGATTATCATGCACTTTGTGTTATATTTCCTATCTTTCAATTAGTGCATGATTCTTGGATTGCCTTATTTATTCTTGAATTATTGTTATATTCTTCTGGCATTATATTCAATTTCTCTCAGTTACTCACCATGTAATTTGTGACGTTGGGTGCAGATAGGACACGTAACAGCAAGCGAAAGGAACCGGAGATAAGTGACTTCCTCTTAACGCTTCTCGGGGATGATTTCTTTCCTTGTTGCGTAGTATATATTTGATATTATTTTCATATGTTGTTTTGAAACATTATGGATAGAATTGGGATGTGAGACTTGAATATCATGTATATACCCCCATCATACTTGTATTCGGGGTTCCACATGTATTAGAAGTTCTTGATTTCCCTTGAGTTATAGAATAATTATAGTTAAACTTCATTGCGTATTGATCTGATAAGTTGTATAATCTAATAACTCATATTTTGTACTATAAATGAATGAATTGAGGCTGACTAAGCACTCGCCAAGTACCGAATTGAGAGCCTATGCGAGTTTAGGTCGGACATTCTCAGTATCTTCAAAACTTGGGGCCATCACAGAAGTTTTTATGCAAATGGGGCAAAAACTCATAACTGTCCAATTTTGCATGTTCCCTACGTGGAGTTTAGGTTCAAATCGTCAATTATTTGGTAAAATAAGTCTGTAATAGAATTTTGATGATTTTTGGCTCATTAAGCTTCTGAATTATGAGGATGTAGTTTTGATGCAAAATAAACATAAACTCATATTCATCTGATTTCACAAGTTGTCTATGTGGACTTTAGGCTAAGTCGACGATTTTTTGCCAAAATAAGCTTGTAATAGAATCTTGATGATTTTTAATTGGTTTAATTTAAGAATTTTGAGGATGTAGTTTTAACGCAAAATGAACAAAAACTCATTACCGTCATGTTTCGCACGTTCCCTATGTAGAGTTTTGGCGCACAAATCATCAATTGTTTGCTAAAATAAGAATATAACTTAATTTTTATGATGTTTGGTCGGTTAAGCTTCTAGATTTTTGAAGATGTAGTTTTTATATGAAATAGGTGAAAACTCATAACCATTTGGTTTCAAACTGTCGATTGTTTTCTAAAATAAGACTATAAAAGAATTTTGATGATTTTTAGCTGGTTGAGATTCTGAATTATAAGGATGTAGTTTTGATGCGAAATGGGCAAAAACTCATTACAGTCCTAATTAGCACATTTACTACATGACTTTTAAGCTATAATTGACGGTTTTTTGCCAAAATAAGGTTGTAACCGAATCTTGATGATTTTTGACTTATTGAATTTAAGAATTCTAAGGATGCAGTTTTGATGCAAAATGGGAAAAACTCATTACCGTCTGGTTTCGCACGTTTCGTATAGCGATTTTAGGCTTTAGTCGACAAGTTTTTGTCAAAAAAAAA
Source organism: Stephania japonica (assembly GCA_039657345.1). NCBI lineage: Eukaryota > Viridiplantae > Streptophyta > Magnoliopsida > Ranunculales > Menispermaceae > Stephania > Stephania japonica. The sequence continues at coordinate 26,379,237 of CM077560.1, forward strand.
TGGGCAAAACCTCGTTACCATCCGGTTTTGCACGATCGCTACGTGGAGTTTAGGTGCATAAATCGTCAATTGTTTACTATTATAATCATTTAACAAAATTTTGATGATTTTACAGCCGCTTCACATTGTGAATTATGGGAGATTGTGAATTATGGGATGTAGTTTTTAAATGAAATAGGCAAAAATTCATAATCATCTAATTTTGCACGTTCCCAACGGGATTTTAAGCTTAAATTGATGAATTCTTGCTAAAACAAGCTTGTAAATGAATCTTAACGATTTTCAACCGGTTAAATTTAAGAATTCTAGGGATGTAGTTTTGATGCGAAATGGGCAAAAACTCATTACCCTCCTAATTCACAGATTAACTACGTGGATTTTAGACTATAATCATCAATTTTTTGCCAAAATAAGGTTGATACAGAATCTTGAAGACTTTCGATTGGTTTAATTTCAGAATTTTAAGGATGTAGTTTAGATGCAAAATGGTAAAAACTCATTACCATCTGGTTTCACATGTTCTCTACATGGAATTTATGCTCAAATCTTCAATTGTTTGCTAAAGTAAGCCTATAAAAAAATTTGATGATTTTCGACTTGTAGAATTTTAAAATATTAAGTATATAGTTTTGATGTAAAATGGGCAGAAACTCTTCACCATCCAAATTCGCACGTTCCCAACATGATGTTTTGGCACAAAACGTTGAGTTTTTGCTAAACTATGCCTCTAACAGAATTTTTATGAATTTTGGCCATTTGCGCTTCTTAATTTTGAGGATACAGTTTTGATGCAAAATGAGCAAAAACTCATAACCGTCCGATTTGGCACAATCACAACTTGAAATTTAGGCTCAAAAATTCATAATCGTCCGGTTTCGCACGGTCCCTTTGTGGATTTTAAGCTCTAATCGACGATTTTCTTGCTAAAATAAGATTGTAACAGAATTTGATGATTTTCAGCTATTTAGTTTCTGAATTCAGAGGATGTAGTCTTGATGTGAAAAAAGCAAAAACTCATAATTGTTCAATTTTGCACGTTCCTTACTTGGACTTTAGGCTAAAATCGTCAATTGCTTGCTCAAATAAGCTTGTAACAAAATTTTAATGATTTTCGACAAAGTTGAATTCAAGTGTTCCGAGGATTTAATTTTGGTGTTAAATGCGTAAAAACTAATTACAGTTCTAATTCACACGTTCACTATGGATTTTAGGCTACAATTTACGGATTTTTACCAAAATATGCTTGTAACATTATATTGATGGTTGAATTTTAAAATCCTAAGGATGTAGCTATGATGCGAAATGGGCAAAAACTCATTATTGTCAGGTTTTGCATGTTCCCACTGGGATTTTACGCTCAAATCAACTTTTTTTGCCAAAATAAAGTTGAAACAAAATCTTGATGATTTTAACTAGTTGAATTTTAAAATTTAGAGGATATAGTTTTGATGCGAAATGGGCAAAAACATATTACCATCTGGTTTAGAATGTACCCTACGTGAACTTTAGGTTCAAATCATCGATTGTTTGCTAAAACAAGCCTTTAACACAATTTTGATGATTTTCAGAAGGTTTAATTTAAAACTTAGAGTCATGTTACAAAATGGGCAAAAACTCATAACCATCCAGTTTCACACTTTCCCTATGTTGAGTTTTAAAATTTTGAGTATGTAGTTTTGATGCGAAATGGGCAAAAATACATTTTCGTCCGGTTTCGAACGTTCCTTACGTGGACTTTTGGCTCAAATCGTCAATTGTTTGCTAAAGTAAGCCTATAACAAAATCTTGATTATTTTCGGTTGGTTGAATTTTAAAATAATAAGGATGTAGTTTTGAAGCAAAATGGGTAAAAACTAGTTACCATCCTATTTTGCACCTTCCCTATGTGGAGTTTAGGCTCAAATTGTCGATTGTTTGCTAAAATAAGCCTGTAATAAAATTTTGATGATTTTTCACCGGTTGTGCATCTGAATTATGAGTATACTATTTAGGGTATTGATGTGAAATGTGTAAGAACTCATAATGATCTGGTTCTGCACATTCCCTGCATGAACTTTAGGCTCAAGTCGACAATTTTTTACCAAATTAGGCTTGTAATAAAATCTTCATGATTTTTCACTGGTTGAATTAAAGAATTTTGAGGACATAGTTTTGATACGAAATGGGAATAAAACTCATTATCGTCCTAATTTGCACATTTAGTATTCAAGCTATAATCGACAGTTTTTTGCTAAAATAAAGTTGTAACAGAATCTTGATGACTTTCTGCCTGATGAATTTTAGAATTCCAATGATATAATTTTAATGCAAAATGGGCAAAAACTCATTACTGTCTAGATTTGCATGTTTCTTACAGGGATTTCATGCTAGAATTGAACTTTTTTTGCTAAACTAAAACTTTAATAGAATATTGATGATTTTTAACCAGTTAAATTTTAAAATTTAGATGTAGTTTTGATGCGAAAAGAGCAAAAAGTCATTACCATCCAGTTTCATACGTTCCCTATGTGGAGTTCAGGCTCAAATCTTGTTTTCTAAAATAAGCCTTTAATAGAATTTTGATGATTTTCGGTTAGTTGAGCTTCTAAATTCTAAGGATGTTGTTTTGATGTAAAATGGGCAAAAACTCATAACCGTCTCATTTCACACATTCCTTTCAGGGATTTTACGCTCAAATCGACATTTTTTTGCCAAAATAAACTTGTAACAAAATCTTGATGATTTTCTGTTGGTTGAATTTTTAAATTTAAAGGATGTAGTTTTGATACGAAATAGACAAAAACTTATTACCTTCTTGTTTCGCATGATCCCCACGTTGAGTTTATGCTTAAATCATCGATTATTTGCTAAAATAAATCTGTAACAGAATTTTGATTATTTTTGGCCAGTTGATCTTCTAAATTAGGAGGATGCAGTTTTGATGCGAAATGGGGAAAAACTCATAATCGTTTGGTTTTGCACGTTCCCTTCGTAGACTCTAGGCTTAAGTCGACGATTTTTTGGCAAAATAAGCATATAACAGTATCATGATTATTTTCTACTGGTTTAATTTAAGAGTTATGTGGATGTAGTTTTGATGAGAAATAGCAAAAAACTTAATATCGTCCTAATTCGCACATTTACAACGTGGATTTTTGGCTATAATCAACGATTTTTTGCCGAAATAAGCTTGAAAAAGAATATTGATGATTTTCGGCTAGTCAATATTCAAAATTCTTGTGACGGCTCGATTCCCTAATCACGATGCCGTTCAGCCAAATCCCGCAATTAAACCATCCACGTAGGACTTAAATGTGTATTAGTCAGCTCCTTTAACTCATTCATCTAGTCCCTCGCGTTCAGGATAAGTAAAGACACGTGTTGTTCTATTTTCAATTATAGGATTAATTACAATCTTTTAATAATATATTAGTTTTAGCCAAAGTATTAACATTTTAACTGAAGTCTTTTTATTTTAGCAGAAGCATAAATGATGAATCCCAAGTGTTGAAACCATGAAAACACGATCACATGATAATAACATCGAGATACATGCATCAGTCGGGGAGTCTAGTCTCTCAACCCATATACATATACATCCCAAAAGTGTAGTAAAGACACAAGTAATAATTACACAAAACATTTAAAAAGACCTACACTACCTGCAGCAGGGTCGGGCCACTAGCTCAAAAGTAGTTCCCGATCTTCTCCTTTCCAGGCATGCTAGACGATGGATCTACACCCATCGTCATAAAAAGGGCACTGAGTACAATAAAGTAGAAAGTAAAATCTGGAGATAGTATACTGTATTTCCAAATATAATGAAAAGCATCAACATCATAAAGTAATGAAGTGGTACTGAATACAAGGCTATGCTAGATGATACCACAGTTAAACAAATTAATCGAAACAACACGAAGTAATCATCCACTAGCAGTGCACTCAGGTACCACCTTGTTGGTTATAAGTTACGTCCCATCAACCACAAGTAATAGTCAGTATCACAAGTGCCCCCAACATCTCCATATTGGTCATTCAGATCCTCATGTGATCAATGGGTGGAAGTAGTGCTGTCTGGTATTACCCTATTGGTCATGAGCTATGTTACTTCAACCGCAAGTGGTAGTTCAGTGTCACTGACTAGTAGGTGCAATGGTGAATTTCTAACAGTTCATTTAAACTAATAGCATGCTACTCAACAATTGATCAATTTATAAGAATGAACAAGGTACAATATATAGGAATGGATCAATGAATCGCAACAAGGAATAGCATCATGATATAACATCCATTAAATGGATAGAATCAAACACAATTCATGATACCAGATTAAAAGGCACAAGTTAGTCCAAAAGGGACCGTAAAATAGTAAAGAAAATGGATTTAAAATGAAGTAAAGAACCTCGACAGATCTACTTACAAATCATGCAATTTCCTAGCCAATTTGGCTTCCCAACACCCAAACTCTCATAACCGGACTCCCTGTATGTTTTTTTAGGCTCTTGTTATGTTTAGAAAAGGGTTCAAAATGTTTTTAGATCTGTATAGACAAACCAACCACTTTAGTTATTTTTTAAAATTTAAGAATGAACACTACCTAGCGTGTTGGGAAAAATTTCCAAGAGCGCTACTGTTCTTCATAAACAGTGTCATATTCCCTAAATCAGGCTCTCCAACGCGCTACGTCGAATCCCAGAATTTCAGCAATGAGTTTTGGCATTTCTGACACCCATGGCCAGCTCCATCTCTCTCGTCGACCCATACTCATCTCATGGGAACACAACCAATCACCCAGAAACATCCGAATCACAACATTTAATCAAATCAAATACCAACAACATGCATGCCTCTCCTTTTTTCCAAACACAACTCCATCACCAAATTAGTTTAAAAATCCCAGTTGCATGCCAAGATAGACTCAAATGCACCTAAATATTGCCTAAATACAGTACACACTGAAGATCGTTTTAATGAAAACCCCCAAAGTTCATTTTCATTTGAATTGAGTTTTGAAGCATAGAGAGGTGAGGAAGATGATTACATTGGTCCTAAGCTATCAACCTTTGATCCTCTAGCCCCAACCTTCGATTTCTAGCTTAAACTCCTTTTTTGATTGTCCCGATTTACATGCAAGGATGGTGGTTTTGATGGAAAAATCCACTAAGTTGGTATTTATACCCTTGTTATGATCTAGTGTGCGTTGTGCATCTTGAGGTCAGTCTCATGGTTCTTAAAAGTGGTTTCTAACTTCACTTGTGACACATAATTTGTGACCCTCAACATGAGAGTGTGTGCTAGCACGAATCCCAAGGTAAGTCATATGTCTCTCAATTTTTGTATTTCAACCATAGAAAATCTAAGTTGGTTTACTCTATTATATACCTTATGTTATGAAATAAATTAATTCAATTACATTTGACTAAGTTTAGACTTACCACGAGTCTAGCTACTCGGTCCCCCGCCTAACACGTAACTCGAGGCATTTTCCCGCTCTTGTCTTGAAACTTATAATCGTATGAACCTTCTTAATTAGTCTATACATTTACATAACACTATGCACACACCACAACAAATATACCATAATACCTCACCCACGTGCCTCGGTTTGTGAACGTGTCCCAACACGAGTCCACGTCACGGGTCGGTGATCCCGATTATAGCTAAAATCTAAGATTAAGAATTTGGGCCATGATAATTCTAAAGATGTAGTTTTGATGCGAAATAGGCAAAAACTCATTACTATCTAGTTTCGCACGTTCCCTACGTGGAGTTTAGGCTCAAATTGTCTACTATTTGCTAAAATAAGACTATAACAAAATTTTGATAATTTTTGGTCGGTTGAGCTTCTGAATTCTTTGGATGTAATTTTGATGCGAAATGGGCAAAAACTCATAACCGTTCGGTTTCACGCATTCACTACGTTGAGTTTAGGCTAAAATTGTCGATTTTGTGTTAAAATAAGTCATTAACAAAACTATAATGATTTTCAGCGGGTTGAGATTTTTAATTCTAAAATGGACAAAAACTCATTACCGTCTAGTTTTGCACGTTACGTATAAGGATTTTTGGCTCAAATCGTTGACATTTTGCCAAAATAAGATTGTAACAAAATCTTGATAATTTTTTGTTGTTTGTATTTTAGAATTGCAAGGGTGTAGTTTTGATGTGAAATGGGCTAAAACTAATAATCGTCTGGTTTTGCACGATCCTTGTGTGGATTTTAGGTTTCAATCGATTTTTTTTGCCAAAATAAGCTTGTAATAAAATCTTAATGATTTTAGGCTGCTTGAATTTTAGAATCCTGAGAATGTAGTTTTCATGCAAAATGGGCAAAACACATTACAATCCGATTTCACATGTTTCCTACATGGGGTTTAGGCTCAAATCATCGATTGTTTGTTGAAATAAGCCTATAAAAAAAATTTAATATTTTTCTGCTAGTTGAGTTTCTGAATTCTAAGGATGTAGTTTTAATGCAAAATGGGCAAAAACTAATAACCATCTAGTTTTTCACGTTCCCTACGTGAGTTTAGGCTAAAATTGTCGATTGTTTGCTAAAATAAGCCTGTATCAAAATTTTGGTTACTTTTGATTTGTTGAGCTTCTGAATTCTAAGGATGTAGTTTTGATGCAAAATGAGTAAAAAATTCATAACCATCTTGTTTCGCACGTTACCCACGTAGAGTTTAGGCTCAAATCGTCGATTGTTTGTTAAAATAAGACTTTAACAAATTTTGATCATTTTTTACACGTTGAATTTTAGAAATTTGAAAATCTAGTTTTGATGCAAAATGGACAAAAACTCATTTCGTCTAATTTCACACGTTCCCTACGTAGTGTTCAGGTTCAATTTCTCGATTGTTTGCTAAAATAAGGCTTTAACAAAATTTTTATGATTTTTGATCTGTTGAGCTTTTAAATTCGGAGGATGTAGTTATGATGCAAAATGGGTGAAAACTCATTACTGTCTGGTTTCCCACGTTCTCTAGGTGGTCGATTTATGCCCCAAATCGACAATTTTTTTCCAAAATAAGATTGTAATAATATTTTGATGATTTTTGACATGTTAGATTTTAGAATTCTCATAATGTAGTTTTGATGCTAAATGGACAAAATCTCGTTACCGTCCAATTTCGTACGTTCTGTATGTTGAATTTAGGCTCAAATCATCGATTGTTTACTAAAATAAGCTTGGAACCGAATTCTGATAATTTTTTGGTCGATTGACCTTCTGAATTCTAAGGACGTAGTCAAGAAGTGAAAAGGGAAAAAACTCAACCATCTATTTTTGCACATTCCCTAAGTGGGGTGTAGATTAAAGTTGATGATTGCTTTTACCAAAATGAGATTGTAAGAAAATCTTGATGAGTTTTTATTGGTTGAATATAAGAATTCTGAGGATGTAGTATTGATGCAAAATGGACAAAACTCAAAACCATTCGGTATAACACATTCCCTACGTTAAGTTTAGGCTCAAATCGTCGGTTGTTTGCTCAAAGAAGCCTATAGAAAAATTTGTAGGATTTTTGATCGGTTAAGATTCTGATTTTCTAAGGATGTTGTTTTGATACAAAATGGGCAAAAAAACTCAAATTTGTCCAGTTACTCACATTCCTATCATGGATTTTAGGCGCAAATTAATGATTTTTTGTCAAAATAAGCTTGTAACAAAATCTTTATGATTATCAACTAGTTGATTCAAGAATTTTGAGGATGTAATTTTGATATGAAATGAGCAAAATGTTATTACCGTCCTGTTTCACATGTTCCTTACGTGGATTTAAGGCTATAATCGACGATTTCTTGCAAAAATAAGCTTGAGAATATTGATGATTTTTTCCTAGTGTAATTCTAGACTTCACAAGATTTAGTTTTGATGTGAAATGGACAAAAACATATTACCATCCGATTTCGCAAGTTCCCTACATGGATTTTAGGTACAAATCAATGACTTTTTACCAAAATATGCTTGAAATATAATCTAGATGATTTTTGACAGGCTATGTTTTAGAATTCTGAAGATGTAGTTTTGATGCGAAATGGGGAAAAACTCATTATGGTCCAATTTTGCACATTCCTTACATGGAGTTTAAGCTCAAATAGTCGATTGTTTGCTAAAATAAGCCTGTAAAAAGAATTTTAATTATTTTTGGCCGGTTGAACTTTTGAATTTTGTTGATGTAGTTTTTATGCAAAATGGGAAAAAACTTATAATCTTCTGGTTTTGCATGTTCCCTACGTGGAGTTTAGGCTCAAATCAATGACTTTTTGCCAAAATAAGCTTATAACAAAGTCCATATTATTTTCGGTTGCTAGAATTTTAGAACCCCGAGGATGTAGTTTTGATTCAAAATTGTCAAAAACTTAATACCGTCCGGTTTCACATATTCCCTTTGTTGGGAAATGTGCCCTAGGTCAATCCATTAATAGTCTTTATGAATACATTTTAGTTAATAAAATAGAGGATTTCATTTGTTGTTTATTATAATTTATTTGCATGTCTACATTATAATAAGGTCCACGGGTATTTATAGAAATATCCTAAATGTCCTTAGTTGATTATTATACTGGGAACTATAATGAATTAAGACTAGTGTGAGTCTTGATTGATGATCATAAGATGATCATACGTATAGGAATATGAATCAAGATCATGAGTACTTGTTAGGAAACAAAGTACTGGACCGACCCGCTATGAGAACATCACATGGATTAAGTCATAGTTGTTTCTCATGATATGTATATTATTCAGTCCTCTGACTTGAGATTACCAGAGACTTCAACATTAGGAATACAGTGATTTGACACAATCAAACATTGTCTTTAACCAGATAATTATAAAGGTTGTGATTGGTTACTATCTGAATAATGTAGTGAAGTTGTGTAATCGAGATAGAATTTGTCCCTCTCATATAGAGAGAGATATCCAGTGGATCCCTCAATGTGTTAGACTATTAAAAGGCCTAGTCTAAATGAATTGATATTGATCAATGTCACTTGGATGTTTTCAATCTACTTGGAGATTGAGACTAGTACGATCGAACACGTTGGATGACAATTCCATGCTTTATGTTTGATTAAAAGGATATCGTGTAACAAAAGGATGTTATATACACTATTGATTAGGTTGTATCGATTTGATATTCGTACAACTTGGGTAGTCATAATGTCTTGCTAGAGGCCGCTTATGACTTGTATACAAAAATGTGTTTTGGTGCACTGCCAATGTTGTATGAGCCTATTGGGTCACACACTAAGAATGGTTTTGCGAGATTTTAAGATGGTTCAGAAAAATTAATTTTATATGATAAAATTCATGACAGAAACGTCTTTGTAGTGTATTACACTGATACTTCTTTATGTAAGGGTATATGTGTAATTTACTTAACCGTCTATATATAAGGGTTGTATAAATTGACGCTTTGAGTTAGAATACAAGTACGAAAGATTAAAAGGCCAAAACTCTATTTTTCGTTTTAAGAAATAACTTAGAGTTTTTGGTATGCTCTAGATCGTTTTGGACAGAAACAAAAGGTTTGGTAATCTCTCGAAGCTAGCACTTCAAATCTTGGTCGCTGTACGTGTGTGGACTGCTGATAGAGGGTGTTCGTCGTTCGCAGCGCCTTAAAGATCGATTTACCTTTAGAAAGGTACATTGCGACTGAGGTATGATTAAGTTTTCATAGTTTACACATGTTTTAATGGAATCAGATTCGGATCCTGTTGGGGTTTTTCTCAAAATTGTTTTGTAATCTCCGCTGCGTAAGAACCCTAAATTCCAACACTCTTCAGGGAGATTAGGATCAAGTTGGCGATTGTTTGATAAAATAAGCCTATAACAAAATCTTGATGATTTTCGGCTTGTTGAATTTTAAAATAATGAGGATGCAGTTTTGATGCAAAATGGGCAAAATCTCTTTACTGTCTAGTTTCTCTCATTCCCTATGTGGTTTTTACGATCACATCGTTGATTGTTTGGATCTAACCTTGTAAATGAATGTTGATGATTTTCAGCCGGTTCAACTTCTGAATTCGAAGGATATAGTTTCAATGCAAAATAGACAAAAACTTATTACCATCCAATTTCACGCATTCCTTATAGGGATTTTAGGCTCAAATCAACGATTTTTTGCCAAAATAAACTTGTGAAAAAATCTTGATGATTCTCGATTGGTTGCATTTTAAGATTTAAAGGAAGTTTTGATGCAAAGTGGAAAAAAACTCATAACCATCCAATTTTGCACGTTCCTTGCGTGGAGTTTAGGCTCAAATATGTTGAATTTGAAAAAAAGAACTTGATATGTGTTTAATATTTATCTTTTGGTTGTCAAGTTCACATTATTTGCTATCATAAAAAAGGGGGGATTGTTAGGCAAAGTGTCTTTGATATACACTCCACCCGGGATTTTGATAGCAACAAACAATGTGAATAGCTCTAAATTGAAGGTCACCCAAGGGGGGTTGAATTGGGTAAGATGGCCAAATGATACTTTTAAGACTTTCCTTGCTAATTCACTAAGTTAGCTTGGCGAGTTGAGCTAAATGACAAAGTGTAGTAGTAACGAACAATAGCAATGCGTCGAATTATTTAAGTAAATTATAAGCTACACTAAGTGAAGGAGGTAGAAGAGATGGAAATGAGAGACACGATATATAGTTGTTCGATCTAATCGATCTACATCCACTACCAAACTTCCTCGATTAGGATTTTCAACCCCCCCACTTATATTAACAATAAGTGTTACACCATAAGCTAACTAGCTTAATGAATGTCTAGCCTCAACTAGGTCTTTTCCAGGTGCCTTATCGCAATAAGGTCTTATACAACCACTTATCAGCAATTAGGATTTTTCCCACCTAGACTCACCTAAGATTTTTCCCACTTAGCCACAACTAGGATTTAAGCCTAGCCTTAACTAGGTCTTCCCTTTCGACTTAGATCCCACTAAGTCTTACAATCAAAGTTTGATGAATACAATGAAAATATGCTTTACAAGATAAAACAGTATAAGTTGTTCTCCTCTCACAAGCCAAATATAATCCTAATATGAATCGATGCAGGTGAGACTTCGCCAATTGAGATGTCTTGTAAATATAAGTTTTTATAGGCTAACTCTCGATATTGAAACCAATTAAAAAGAGTATAGATTAAACTCAATTTGGTTCAAATAAATGGTTAATTGATGCACAAATAAAAGATTCAATTTTAAGCTCAAGTTTTGCAATCAAAACCTCGGATCACAAACAAATTTCGATTAAGAACAAGAATCTTGTAAATATGTTGTTAAAACAACACAAGCTTGAAACCACAAAATCAAGTATAGATTAAGCATACGTGGGTTTCAAGTCAATATGGTGCACTATGAAAAATCACTATTAAGTTCAAACAAATGTACTCAATATTTTCGGTTTATAGAAAATCAAGTTTAAGTGCAAAAACCTTTTTAGTTGTGTTTTACATACACTTCAATAAAACTAACAACAATACATATAGATTAAGCTCAATGTGTTTTCTCTAATTTCATGCACTTAGAAAATAAGTTTAAGCCCAACTAATGCAAATTAGTCTTAGGATTTATGACATCAAGATTAAGCTCAAAATCTAAAGACAACTATGTTCAAGAACACCAAAAATGATTTCCAAACAATACTCCAAACAAAAAGTTATATTAAGCTCAAAAAGAGTAGGAAATCAAGAAATCTTATAACCCGAAGTGTGAGATCCAAAAATCAATTTTGAGCAAGAGTTGTATGCCTTAGAACATTTGCTTTTAGCTCACTTGATGTGCATAGGTTCAGCCCCAACAATCCCCAAGTGAGTGTATGCATTAGATCTTTACTTTTCTTGTAAAATCATGATTTTTGAGCACTTTGTGTGTGTGCTTTGAGCAAGAGCTATCTAATGTGTGTTCCATTTGTTTTATAATGTTCTACATTCCTTTATAAGTGTTTATGACCGTTATAGGGATCTAAGGGCTCAAATTTCATCAAAGATTAAAATTAAAGTGTGATTTTCAGTTTTATAAAAAAACTTTCAAAAAAGGAATTAGCGTTATTTTTCTGACCTAGCATGCTAATTCTGCACTTAGCGTGCTAATTGTCAGAGGCTTCAAAATAAATATTTTTTGCCATAGAGGCAGCGCCTTTATCGCATCTGGGACCCTACCAAACCTCATATAACATGTCATACATGTTTGTTATGGGTCATATAGCCTATTTGGGTGGTTCGAATATTTTCACAAATCCTGGAAACGAAAAATCTCAGTTTCATGAAATACATAGGGGCTTTTCTGCAAATATTTTTAATGTTAATCAAAAAACCTTCTAAACATATACCGGTGCATTCAAAATCGATTCTAATAGTTCATACACTCAAATACATGTTATGAAACACATTTGTATGATTTAAAAATTTTGAAACTCGCTTAATTAAAAATCTCAAAATTCAAGACTTTAAGTGATTGAAACTCAAAAAATGATGAAATGCATGATTCTAATGCATTTGGTTTGTAGAATTGAACTCTTATACCTTACAAATGCCGTACATAACTCCATACATGCTATACGGTGCCTTTCTTTGTCTTAATCACTTCTTGAACTTTTCCAATATCTGTTCTTCCACTTCATTTGAACTTGTGAAGTTTAGTTTCCATTAAACTTCTAAGTCTAATAGAGTTTGTTATGCTGAAATACTTGACAAACTTTTTAGTACCATTTTACATTGTTTGTTGACATCAAAATATCGAGTGAAGTGTAAATATGACAACACTTAGTCCAACAATCTCCACCTTTTTTATGATAACAAACAACGAGAACTTGACAAATAAAGAATGAATATTAAGCACATATCAAGTTCTATTTTTCAAGTTCATCATTTCTCCCTCGTTTGATAACATCAAAAAGTGGGGCATATAAAATCATGATGCAAAATAGAGAAATCACAGAGGAATGAATTCAATAAATCGAGTTCAAATAAATTCTCCCCCATTTTATATAAATGATACAAAATTAGGGCTTCCCCTTTTGATATGCATCAATTATAAGCTCAAGGAAATAATCAAAAGCATAAGCTCCCCTTATCAACATGTATGTCCAAATTCTTGATACAAATGTATTTCTTATTTTGGGTACATGTCTCCCCATATAAAAAATGGTTAGATACTAACAAAAATAGGTATGAAGTCTCCCCTTATCAATATGCATTAATATCACTCATAGATATAATTCATGCCATTGCATAAGTACTACAAATAAGACAAATGACATTGTGTTGCACATGTGAAAATGGAGTCACTTAGCATATGCATGGACACAATTAGTGAAAGCACAAGCATACATGAACTTAGTTGTGGCTTAACATATAAGTCTACAACATAGTGAATGTATAGTTTGTCTAGTCGAGCAGCATTAGCGCACTAGTTACAAAGGTAGCGTGCTAATGTGTTAGTTTAGCAATCTGGGCCATGGTGGATTAACGCGCTAATTTCCTGACGTAGTGCGCTAATTGCTCTTTGGAATCTCGAAAATAAAATTTTTGACTTTTTGACGGACAACTCCAATTCACCTCAAACTTCATGGACACTTCACTTACAACATATAAAGAGGATTAAAATAGCTAAAACATGTGTAGAAGGTTCAATTCACGAGACATGCATAATTTACGTCGTGTTAATGTCTTCAACCCAAAAGTGCTTAGATATATTGTAATCATTTAGCATGGTCCTACACATAATGCATATGAAATGCAAGCATGACATCAAAAATAACAATATAAGCGCACTATGTGCATGTGACTAATGAAAGACATATCATGCTTAACTCTTATACATTAATATATATAAAAAAAAACACATTCATGTTCCAAAATAAATCTAATTCACTCTATGAATCATGGACTTTGCTATCCATATTTCTCTAGACTTATACTTGGTGTCTATTAATGTTTTCCTTGGTACCCATGCCATAATGTGAGACTTATTTTTAGGATAAGTCCAATTTGTTTTATAAGGTGCATTGGGCTTGTTGGACCTTCTAGGATTTCTTAATTGGGCTTCTAAATGTAGGCACTTTTGTTTCTCTAGTGTAAGCTCTAATTCAACATTCTCCTTCTCATTGGTGACGTGAGTTAACAATTTAGACCATTCATCTAGCTTTTCTTGAAGAATTTGATTTTGACTCTTTAAAGTCATGTTTGCTTCAAGCATTTTCTCATACTTCTCAAGACTCTTATCAAATTTGTTTTGGAGTGTCATCAACTCATCCAATGCAAGTTGAAGCATGTTCTTGAGCTTCTCATTCTCTTTAATGAGATTGTCCAAATCTAATTCAAGATTCTTGTTCAAAGTAGGCAATTCATCAAGAGAGGAATCATGAAGATAATCAATGTTAGTGTATGAATCAATAACATTATTACTTTCATTAACATGAGAGTGTATAGACCATATCATTTTCATCATTGTGAGAACATGAATCTATAGGTCTAAGGTCTTCATACATGTGAGTATTTTTATTATCATCATGTGTAACAATGTGAATTTGGTCATCATGAAAAGATAATAGTATAAGAGAGTCACTAGATGATAATGAATCATTACAAATCTTAGTTGACAATGAGGATTGAGAATCACTAGTCGGCAAAAAATCATGACAATCATTATAAAATCTCTTCTAGCTTTCTCTATATATCCCTAGATGAGGCGTAATATGAAGCTCTAACCTTAGTGTCATTAGGAATACTAGAAACGAGAATATTTCTAATTTCAATATCAAGTTTTACTAGTCTATTTTCTTCCCTATTCCACTTTTTCTTTAGCTTAGGCACTTCAATGCCATTCACAACTCTATATGGAATGTATGGACCACTTTATAAAATACGGCACATCTCAAGACATTGGACTCTAAGGTATGTTTTAAACCTAATCCTCCATCTTCTAAAAGCATAATAATTAAGCAAAGGTGGGATGGTAAAATCAACACCAAAAGTAATGGCCATTGATCTTTGGCTCTAGGATGTGAATCAAAATATGAAGAGCACCCACTCTGATACCAATTGAAGGTTACCCAAGAGGGGGTGAATTGGGTGAGATGGCCAAATGATAGTTTTTTAAACTTTCTTTGCTGATTCACTAAGTTAGCTTGGCGAGTTTAGCTAAATGACAAAGTGTAGTAGTAATGAACAATAGAAATGCGTCGAATGATTCAAATAAATTGTAAGTTATACTAAGTGAAAGAGGTAAAAGAGATGGAAATGAGACACACGACATATAGTGGTTCGATCCAATCGATCTATATCCACTACCTAACCTCCCCGGCTAGGATTTTTAACCCCCCCACTTATATTACCAATAAATGTTAAACCATAAGCTAACTAGCCTAGTGAATGCCTAGCCTTAACTAAGTTTTTTACAATATGCCTTATCGCAATAAGGTCTTATATAACCACTTAGCCACAACTAGGATTTTCCACACCTAGACTCACTTAGGATTTTTCCCACTTAGCCACAACTAGGATTTATGCCTAGCCTCAACTAGGTTTTCCTTTTCGACTTAGATCCCACTAAGTCTTACAATCAAAGTTTGATAAATACAATAAAAGTGTGCTTTACAGGATAAAGCAGTATAAGTTGTTCTCCTCTCACAAGCCAAATATAATCCTAATATGAATCGATGCAAGTGAGACTTTGCCAATTGTGATGTCTTGTAAATTTAAGTTTTATTGGCTAACTCTCAATATTGAAACTAATTAAAAAGAATATAGATTAAGCACAATTTGGTTACAATAAATAGCTAATCGATACACAAATAAAAGATGCAATTTTAAGCTCAAGTTGTGAAATCAAAACCTCGGATCACAAATAAGTTTAGATTAAGAACAAGACCCTTGTAAATATGTTGTTAAAACAACACAAGCTTGAAACCAAAAAATCAAGTATAGATTAAGCACAAGTGGTCTTCAAGTCAATATGGTGCACTATGAAAAATTATTATTAAGTTCAAACAAATGCACTTAATATTTTGGGTTTATAGAAAATCAAGTTTAAGTGCAAAAAGTCCAAAGACTACTATGTTAAAGAACACAACAAATGATTTCCAAATAATACTCCAAACAAAAAGTATAGATTAAGCCCAAAGAGAGTAGAAAATCAAGAAATCTTACAACCTCAAGTGTGAGATCCAAAAATCAGATTTGAGCAAGAGTTGTAGGCCTTAGAACACTTCCTTTTACCTCACTTGATGTATATAGGTTCAGCCCCAACAATCCCCAAGTGAGGGTATGTATTAGATCTTTACTTTTCTTGCAATTTTCTTGCAAAATCATGATTTTGGAGCACTTTCTTTGTTTGCTTTGAGCAAGAGTTATCTAATGTGTGTTCTTTTTGTTTTGTAATATTCTACATTCCTTTATAAGTGTTTATGACCGTTCTAGGGATTTAAGGGCTCATATTTCACCAAAGATTCAAATTAAAGTATGATTTTTAACTTTATAAAAAAGTTGTCAGGAAAGGAATTATCGTGCTAAATTTTTGATCTAGCGTGCTAATTCTACACTTAGTATGTTAATATTAATATTTGCGCACTAATTGTCAGAGGCTTCAAAATAAATATTTTTGGCCATAGAGTTAGCGACCCTATATTGTATGCGGGACACTACCAAACCTCATATAACATGTTATACATGTTTGTTATGGGTCATATAGCCTATTTGGGTGGTCCGAATATTTTCACAAATCGCGGAAACGAAAAATCTTGGTTTCATAAAATACATAGGGGCTTTTCTGTAAATATTTTTAATGTTAATCCAAAAGTCATCTAAACACATACCGGTGCATTCAACATCGATTCTAATAGTTCATACACTTTAAATACATTTATGAAAGACATTTGTATGACTTAAAACATATTGAAACTCGCGGAATATAAAATTTCAAAATTTTATACTTTGAGAGATTGAAACTCAAAAAACAATAAAATACATGATACTGATGCATTTGGCTTGCAAAATTGAACTCTTATACCTGACAAATGACGTACATAACTCCATACATGTTATACGATGCCTTTCTTTGTCTTAATCACTTCTTAAGCTTTTTCGGTGTCTTTTCTTCTTTCACTTCATTTGAACTTATGAAGTTTAGCTTCCTTTGAACTTGTAAGTCTAATAGAGTTTGTTATGTTGAAATATTTGATAAACTTGTTAGTACCATTTCACATTGTTTGTTGACATCAAAATATCGGATGAAGTGTAAGTACAACAACAATTAGTCCAACATATCATCAATTGTTTGCTAAAATAAGCATGTAACACAATTTTGATGATTTTCATCGAGTTGAACTTCCGAATTCTTAAAATATTGTTTTGATGCAAAAAGGACGTCACCTTATAACCGTCCAATTGCGCATATTCCTTACATGAACTTTAGCCTTAAAACGTCGTTTGTTTTCGGCCAGTTAAGCTTTTGAATTCTTAGGACATAGTTTTGATGCGGAATGGGCAAAAAATTTTAATCGTCCTATTTCACACATTCCTTATGTAGACTTTAGGCTTAAATCGTTGATTGTTTACTAAAATAAGAATGTAACCGAATTTTGATGATTTTCAGTCAGTTGAGCTTCTAAATTCTGATGATGTTTTTTGACGCGAAATGAACAAAACATCCTTGGTGAAGTTTAGGCTCAAATCGTCAATTATTTGCTAAAATAAGCCTGTAAATGAATTTTGTTAATTTTAGGCCAGTTAAGCTTTTTAATTCAAAGGATTTTCATGCAAAATAGGTATATACTCGTAATCGTCCGATTTCATATGTTCACTAAGTAGATTTTAAACTCAAATTGACGATTTTTTTTGTCAAAATAAGCTTGTTACAAAATTTTGATGATTATTGACTACTTGAATTTCATAATTCTGAGAAAGTAGTTTTGATGATTTTTGGCCAGTTGAGATTGTGAATTATGAGGACGTAGTTTATATGCAAAATGGGCAAAAACTCAGAATTATGTTGTTTTGCGATCCCTATGTGGATTTTAGGCTCAAATCGATGATTTTTTTCCCAAAATAAGCTTGAGATTCTTAATAATTTTTTGCTTGTTCAATTATAGAATTATTAGGATGTAATTTAATGTGAAATGGGCAAAAACTCAATATAGTCTAGTTTTGTGCCTTCCTTACTTGGATTTTAGGCTCAAATTATCGATTTTTTGCTAAACTAAGTTCCTAACAAAATCTTATTATTTTTTGATTGGTTGAATTTTAGAATTATGAGAATGTAGTTTTTAGACTAAATGGGCAAAATAGAATAACCTTTTGGTTTTGCACGTTCCCTACTTGGAGTTTAGGCACAAATTGTAGATTGTTTGGTAAAATAAGCCACTAACAAAATTTTGTTGATTTTTGGCCGATTGAGCTTCTGAATTTTGAGGTTGTAGTTTTAATGCGAAATGGTCAAAAACCTATATCTGTCCGATTTTGCACGTTCCCTACGTCGACTTTTGGCTTAAATTGTCGATAGATTGCTAAAATAAGCCTGTAACCAAATCTTAATGATTTTTGTTCAGTTAAGCTTTTGAATAGACAAAAACACATTACTGTCTAGTTTCACAAGTTCCCTACATGAAGTTTATGCTCAAATCATCGATTGTTTGCTAAAATAAGCCTGTAAAGGAATTTTGATAATTTTTCAGCTAGTTGAGCTTTTGAATTTAGAGGATGTAGTTTTGATGTCAAATGGACAAAAACTCATAATCGTTCGATTTCACACATTCCCATCGTAGATTTTAGGCTAAAATCGACAATTTTTTGCCAAAATAAGCTTGTAAAAAATCTTGATGATTTTCAACTAGTTGAATTTAAGAATTATGAGGATGTAGTATTGACGTGAAAATTGGAAAAACTCATTAACATCCTATTTCACACACTTAAAACGACAAATTCTTGCCAAAATATACTTGAGAATATTGATGGTTTTTGGCAGGATGATTTTCAGAATTATGAGGATTCAGTTTTGATGTGAAATGGAAAAAATATATTACTGACCGGTTTCGCACGTTCCCTATGTGGATTTAAGGCTCGAATCGACAATTTTTTTGCCAAAATAAGCTTATTAGAAAATCTTGATGACTTTCAGCTGCTTTATTTTTAGAATCTTGAGGATGTACTTTTGATGCAAAATGGGCGAAAACTCATTATTGTCTGATTTTATATGTTCCCTACATAGAGATTAGGCTTAAATCGTCGATTTTTTGCTAAAATAAGCTTTTAATCGAATCTAGATGATTTTTAGCTGGTTGAATATTAGAATAATGAGGATGCAATTTTTACACGAAATGAGCAAAAACACATTACTGTCCAGTTTCACACATTCTCTACATAGAGTTTAAGATCAAATCATTACTTATTTGCTAAAATAAGTCTACAAACAAAATTTTAATGATTTTTGGTCGGTTGAGCTTATGAATTCTGAGGATGTAGTTTTGATACAAAATGGGCAAAAACTCATAATCAACTGGTTTCGCACGTTCCCTACAAGGACTTTAGCCTCAAATCATCGATTGTTTACTAAATAAGCCTATAACAGAAGTTTGATGATTTTCAGCCGATTGCGCTTATGAATTCGAAGGATGTAGTTTTGAGGGACAAAACTCATAACCATTCGGTTTCACACATTCCCTACATGGAATTAAGGCTTAAATCATCAATATTTTCCTAAAATAAGCCTGTAACAGTATTTTGATGATTTTTGGCAGATTGAGATTTTGAATTCTGACAATGTAGTTTTGATGCGAATCAGACAAAAACTCATAATCGTCCGATTTTGCATGAACACTAAGTGAATTTTAGGCTCAAATCGACGAATCTTTGCCAAAATAAGCTTGTAACAAAATCTTGATAATTTTTGTCGGCTTGAATTTTAGAATTCGGAGGATGTAGTTTTGATGTCAAATGGGCAACAACCCAATACTATTAGGTTTCACACATTCCCTACATGAAGTTTAGGCTTAAAACATCGATTATTTGCTAAAATAAACCTATAACGAAATATTGATGATTATTCAGATAATTGAATTTTAAGGTAATGAGCATATAGTTTTGATGCAAAATAGGCAAGAACTCATTACTGTACGGTTTCACAAGTTCCCTACATGGTGTTTGTGCTCAAACTGTCGATTATTTGCTAAACAAGCCTGAAATAAAATTTTGATGGTTCTCAGCTGGTTAAGCTTCTGAATTTGGAAGATGGAGTTTTGAGGCGAAATGAGCAAAAACTCATTATCATCAAGTTTTGCATGTTCCTTTCGTGAATTTTAGGCACAATTCGTCGATTTCAATATTGTAAATATGCTAATTCTTAGCAAGTTGAATTTCAGAATTCTAACGTTGTAGTCTGATATGAAATGGGAATAAACTCATCATCGTCCAATTTTGTTGTAGTTTGATGTGAAGTGGGCAAAAACTCATTCCTATTAGTTTCGCAAGTTTCATGCGTAAATTTTTGGCACAAATCATCGATTTCTTACTAAAATAATTTGTGTATGGAAATATTGTTAATATGTTGATTTTTATACTGTTGAATCTTAGAATTCTAACGATGTAGTTTGATGCAAAATAGGCTAAAATTCATTACTGTGTAGTTTCACACGTTCCCTATGTGAATTCTAGGCACAATTTGTTGATTTTTTGCAAAAATAAGCTCCATATGACAATATTGTAAAATGTTGATTTTTAGCCAATTGAATTTCAAATTTTTTTTGATGCAGCTCAATGTGATATCAGGAAAAACGTATTACCATTCATTTTTGCACATTTCCTAACTTATTACTATCCAATTTCACACATTCCCAAAGTGGATTTTAGACACGATTCGTCAATTTTATTTTTATTTTTATTTATTTTATTTTCTGAAATAAGACTCGTAGAGCTAATGTAAATATGTTGATTTTTGGTCAGTTTAATTTTATAATTTTGATGATGTTGTTTGATGCAAAATGGGTAAAACCTTTTTACCATCTAGTTTCACACGTTCCCAATGTGGATTTTACGACAATTCAAAGAGTATACTAATTTTCAGCCTATTGAATTTTAGAATTTTGACGATGTAGTTTAATGCAAAATGGACAAAAAACTTCAATTTTTTGCCTGTTGAATTTCATAATTCTTATGATGTAGTTTAATGTGAAATGGGCACACACTCATTACCGACCAGTTTTGCACGTTCCCTATGTGGACTGTTAGCACAATTCGTCAATTTTTTTTGCTAAAATAAGTCTTAAATGTCAATATTACAAATATGCTGATTTTTGGCCTGTGAAATTTCAGAATTCTGACGATGTAGCTTGACGTGAAATGGACAAAAACTCATCACAGTCTAATTTCGTTGTAATTTGATATGAAATGGGCAAAAACTCATTACTTTTTAGGTTCGCATGTTGCCTATGTGGACTTTAGGAACAAATCGTCGATTTTTTTACCAAAATAATTAATGTATGGCAATATTGTAAATATGAAGATTTTCGACCGATTGAATTTCTGAATTTCGATGACATAGTTTGATACAAAATGGACATAAACTCATTATCGTGTAGTCTCGCAAGTTCCATACGAGGTTTTTAGCACAATTTTGTCAATTTTATGCAAAATTAAGCCCTGTATAACAATATTGTAAATATGCTGATATTTAGCTAGTTGAATTTCAGAATTCATATAATATGTTCAATGAGATATGGGCAAAAACTTATTATCGCCTAGTTTTGCACGTTCCGCATGTGAAGTTTGGGTGAAAATCAATATATTAACGACCGATTGAGTTTTAGAATTTTGACGATGTAGTTTGGTTAGAAATAAGCAAAATCTCATCACTGTCCAATTTTGCTCGTTCCATATGTGGATTTTTGGCACAATTCGTCAATTTTTTTGATAAAGTAAGTCTTAAGGTCTATATTGTAAATATATAGATATTTGACCCGTTGAATTTTATAATTCTAACGATGTGGTTTCAAGCATAATTCGTCAATTTTTTATTAAAGTAACCGTGTTTGGCAATATTGTAAATGTATTGATTTTCACCCAATTAAATTTTAGAATTTTGAGGATGTAGTTTGATGCAAAATGGGCAAAAACTCAGTACCGTTCAGTTTTAGGCACAATTCGTCAATTTTTTGCAAAAATAATCCTTGTATAGCAATATTGTAAATATATTGATTTTCAAATGATTGAATTTTATAATTCTGACGATGTAGTTTGATAGGAAATGGGCAAGAATTCATTACCGTCCAGTCTCGTATGTTCCTATGTTGATTTTAGACACAATTCATCATTTTTTTTTAAAATAAGCCTTGTAGGGCAATATTGGAAATATGGTAATTTTCGGCCAGATGAATTTCAGAATCCTGATGATGAAGTTCGATGCGAAATAGGAAAAAACTCATTATTGTCTAGTTTCGCACGTTCCATACGTAGACTTTAGGCACAATTCATTGATTTTTTGTTAAACTAAGACTTTAATGTCAATATTGTTAATATGCTGATTTGCAGTTGGTTGAATTTGAGAATATTGACTATGTAGTTTGATGTAAATATGCTCCCTACTCATATTTTATGCACAATTCATTGATTTGCAGTTATTTTATGCACAATTCATTGATTTGATGTAAATATGCTCCCTACCAATTCATTGATTTGCAGTTATTTTTGTTAATACGCTCCCTACTCATATTTTATACACAATTCATCAATTTTTTTTTATAAAATAAGCCTTGAAGATCAATATTGTAAATATGTTGATTATCGGCCGATTTAATTTTAGAATTCTGACGATTGTAAATTTGCTAGAACTCATTACCGTCCTATTTCTCACTATTCGTCATTTTTTTTGCAAAAATAAGCCTAGTATTGCAATATTGTAAATAAGTTGATTTTCGGACTGTTGAATTTCATAATTTTGACGATGTAGTTTAATGCGAAATTGGTAAGAACTAATTACCATGTAATCTCACACGGCCCCTACGTGCACATTGATTTTTTTTCAAAAATAAGCCAAGTGTGGCAATATTGTAAATAGGTTAATTTTTGGACGGTTGAATTTCACAATTCTTAAGATTTAGTTCAATGCGATATGGCCAAAAATTCATTATCATCCGGTTTCGCACGTTTCTACATGGAGTTTAATTTGAAATCGTCGATTGTAAGCAAAAATAGGGCAGTAAAAAAGAATTTGATGATTTTTCACCACTTAAACTTCTAAATTCTTAGGATGTAGTTTTGATGCCAAATACGGAAAAACTAATAACCGTTCGGTTTTGCACGTTCCTTACATAGATTTTAGGGTCAAATCGCCAATTTGTTACTAAAAAAACCTTGTAACATAATTTTTCTATTTTTTGGCCAATTTAGCTTATGAATTTTTGGGATGTAGTTTTGAAGTGAAATGGAGAAAAAAATTTCATTAGGTTTTACATGTTCCTTACGTGGATTCTAGGTTCAAATCGACGATTTTTTGCCAAAATAAGTTTGAAGCAGAATTTTTATGATTTTCAACTGGTTGAATTTCAAATCTTTGAGGATGTAGTATTGATGCGAAATGGGCAAAAACTCATTACCATCCTGTTTCACATATTCCCTACATAGATTTTACCTATAATGGAAGGTTTTTTGTGCCAAAATAAGCTTTTAAATTAATCTAGACGATTTTCAGCTGGTTGAATCTTATAATTCTAAGGATGTAGTTTTGATGCAAAATGGTCAAAACTTAATACCGTTTGATTTCACACGTTCCTTATTTGGATTTTAGGCTCAAATTGATGATTTTTTTCCAACATAACCTTGTAACAAAATCATGATTATTTTCACCTCGTTGAATTTCAAGATTTTGAGGATGTAGTTTTGATGCGAAATGGGAGAAAACTCATTTGCGTTCAATTTTGCGTATTCCCTATGTAGAATTTAGGCTCAAATCATCGATTGTTTTCTAAAATAAGCCTGTAAAAAGTTTTGATGATTTTTTGATAAGTTGAGCTTTAGAATTCGGAGGATGTAGTTTACATGAGAAATGAAAAAAACCTCATTGCTATCCGGTTTCGCACATTCCCTATAGAGTTTAGGCTCTAATTGTTTGTTATTTGCTAAAATAAGCCTTTAACAAAATTTTGATGATTTTCGACTGGTTGAGCTTTTGAATTCTTAGGATGTAGTTTTGATTTGAAATAGGCAAAAACTTATAACCATTCAGTTTCACACCTTCCTTATATGGATTTTAGTGTCAAATTGTTGACTTTTTGCTAAAATAAGCCTATAACATAATTTTGATAATTTTCGGCTGATTAAGCTTATGAATTCTTGGGATTTAGTTTTGATTTGAAATGAGGAAAATCTTATTACCATCTAGTTTCGTTCATTCTCTACGTGAATTTTAAGTTCAAATCGACGATTTTTTTTACCAAAATAAGCTTGTAACAGAATCTTGATAATTTTCGATAGGGTGAATTTTACAATTCTGAGAATATAGTTTTGATGCTAAATGGGCAAAAACTTATTATCGTCCTGTTTCGCATGTCCCCTACTTGCATTTTAGGCTTTAATCAATAGTTTTTTTTGCCAAAATAAGCTTGTTATAGAATTTTTATGATTTCTGGCTGGTTGAATATCAAAATTCTAAGAATGCAGCTTTGATGCGAAAGGGGCAAGAACTCATTATTGTCTAGTTTAAAACGTTCCCTACATGGATTTTAGCCCAAATCGACTTTTTTTGCCAAAATAAACTTGTAATAGAATTTTGAGGATTTTTCAGCTGGTTGAATTCTTTAATTTTAAGGATGTAGTTTTGATTCAAAAGTAGTAAAAACTCATTACCAGTTGGTTTCGCACGTTCCCTGTGTGGAGTTTAAGGTTTCATCGATTATTTGCCAAAATAACTTGTAAGAGAATTTTGATGTTTTTCGGCCGATAAAGCTTATGAATTCTGAAGATGTAGTTTTGATAAGAAATGTGCAAAAACTCATAATTGTCTGGTTTCGCACGTTCGCTACGTGGAGTTTAAGGTCAAATTATCGATCGTTGGCCAAAATAAGCCTATAACAAAATTTAAACAATTTTTTGCCGGTTGAGCTTCTGAATACTGAG
This sequence comes from Stephania japonica, assembly GCA_039657345.1. Lineage (NCBI taxonomy): Eukaryota > Viridiplantae > Streptophyta > Magnoliopsida > Ranunculales > Menispermaceae > Stephania > Stephania japonica. The sequence goes on from CM077560.1 coordinate 26,404,324, forward strand.
GATATAGTTTTGATGCGAAATGGACAAAAACTTATAATCCTTTGATTTTGTATGTTTCCTATGTTTATTTTAATATCAAATCGTCAATTTCTTGCTACAATAAGCCTGTAATAGAATTTTAATGATTTTCAGCCGATTGAGTCTATGAATTCTAGGGATTTAGTTTTAATGCGAAATAGAAAAAACTCTTTAACATCCAATTTCGAGGATTTTAGGCTAAAATCGATGATTTTTTGACAAAATAAACTTGTAACAAAATCTTTATAATTTTTAGCTAGTTGAATTTTTAAATTTTGAGGATGTAGTTTGGATTCAAAATGGATAAAGACTCAATACCATCCAGTTTCGCATGTTCTCTACTTGGAGTTTAGTCTTAAATAATCGATAGTTTACAAAAATAAGCATGTATGTGAATGTTGATGATTTTCAACCGATTAACATTCTGAATTTTGAAAATGAAGTTTTTATGCAAAATAGGTAAAAACTCATAACTGTCTTATTTCACTAGTTTCCTACATGGAATTTAGGCTCAAATCGTTTGTTGTTTGCTAAAATAAGCATCTAATATAATTTTGACGATTTTGACCGATTATGCTACTTAATTTTGTGGATGTAGGTTTGATGTGAAATGGGGAAAACTCGTTACTGTTTGGTTTTGAATATTTCCTACCTTGATTTTAGAATCAAATCAACAATTTTTGTCAAAATTATATCGTAACTAAATCTTGATGATTTTATACTGGGTGAATTTCAGAATTCTGAGGGTGTTGCTTTGATGAGAAATGGGTTAAAACACAATGACGTCCTATTTTGTATGTTTCCTCCATTGATTTTAGTTTATAACCGGGCGATTTTTGCCAAAATAAGCTTGTAATAGAATCTTTATGATTTTTGGTTGGTGGAATCTCTAAATTCTAAGGATGTATTTTTCATGTGCAATGGGCGAAACTCATTACTATCCTGTTTCGCACATTCCCTACTTCAATTTTACACTCAAATCAAAATTTTTTTGCCAGTAAAATCTAGTAACAAAATTTTGATGATTTTCAACTGGTTGAGTTTTTAAGTTTTGAGGATTTAGTTTTGATTCAAAATGGGCAAAAACTAATTACTATTTAGTTTTGCACGTCCTTATGTGGAGTTTAGTCTCAAATCATCAATTGTTTGCTAAAATAATCATGTTGATGATTTTTGATATTTTTCTCCTATCGAGCTTCTGAATTCAGGGGATATGGTTTTGATGCGAAATGTAATTGTCTAGTTTTGCACGTTTTTCACGTGAATTTAAGGCTCAAATCGACCTTTTTTTTTGCTTAAATAAGCTTGAAACATAATCTTGTTGATTCTCAACTGGTTGAATTTCATAATTTTGAGGATGTAGTTTTTATGCGAAATGGGAAAAACTTATTACCGTCCAATTTCACACGTTCTCTACGTGGATTTTAGGTTCAAAACGACGATTTTTTTGCCAAAATAAGCTTGTAACAGAATCTTGATTATTGTCAGATAGTTGAATCTCAAAACTTAGAGGAAGTAGTTTTGATGTTAAATGGGCAAAATCTCATAACCCTCTCGTTTCGCACGTTCCCTGCATAAATTTTAGGATGAAATTGTCGATTTATTGCTAAAATAATCTTATAACAAAATTATGAAGATTTTTGACAGGTTTTTTCAGAATTATTAAGATGTAGTTTAGATGTGTAATGGGCAAGACTCATTACCATCTTATTTCGTTTCCTACGTGGATTTTAGGCTAAAATCAATGATTTTTATGCCAAAATAAGCTTGTAACTACATCTTGATGATTTTTCAGCAGCTCAAATTTCAGAATTCGGAGGATATTATTTTGATGCGAAATGGGTAAAAACTCATTATCATCCAGTTTCGCACATTCCTCGCTTGGATTTTAGGCTTAAATCGATTATTTCTTGCCTAAATATGCTTGTAACAGAGTTTTCAATATTTTCAAATGATTGAATTTTAGAATTCCCAAAATGTAGTTTTGAGGGAAAATAAACAAAAACTAATTATCATCTGGTTTTAAACATTCCCTACGTAGAGTTTAGGCTCAAATCGTCAATTATTTGCTAAAATAAGCCAATAATAAAATTTTGATGATTTTTGGCATGTTGAGATTCTTAGTTCTTAGGATGTAGTTTTTATGCGAAATGGGCAAAAACTCGTTATCGTTTGGTTTCACTTATTTTCTAAAAACGTTGATTTTTTACTAAAATAAGCTTGTAATGAAATTTTGATTATTTTCGACCGATTGAGCTTCCAAATTTTGGGTATGTAGTTTCATGCAAAATCGGCAAAACCTCATACCTCTACGGTTTCGCACGTTTCTTACGTGAAGTTTAGGATGACATCATCGATTGTTTGCTAAAATGAGCCGGTAACAAAATTTTGATGATGTTTTGTTTGAATATCAGAATTCTAAGGATGTAGTTTTGATGTGAAATGGACAAAAACTCTGTTTCGTCCGGTTTCACACGTTCCCTCTGTGGATTTTAGACTCAAATGATGATTGTTTGCTAAAATGATTTTATAACAGATTTTGATAGTTTTCGACTGATTAGCTTAAGAATTTTGAGGATGTACTTTAGATGTGAAATAGACAAAACATTCATTACCTTCTGATTTCGCATGTTTCCTACTTGAATCTTAGGTTCAAATCGAAGATTTTAAACCAAAATTAGCTTGTAACAGAATCTTGATGATTTTTGACTCGTTGGATTTTAGAATTTAGAGGATTTGATTTAGATGTGTAATGGTTAAAAAATTCATTACCGTCTTAATTCAAATATTTAAGGATTTAGTTTTGATGCGAAATTGACAAAAACTCAATCCTATCTGGTTTTGCCCGTTCCTTAAGTAGAATTTGTGCTCAAATCATTACTTGTTTGCTAAAATAAGTCGGTAAATGAATCTTGATGATTTTTGCCTCGGTTGAGCTTACGAATTTTGAGGATATTGTTTTAAAACGAAATGAGCAAAAACAGATAACCTTTTGGTTTCGTACATTCCTTATGTGGGGTTTATACTTAAATCGTCAATAGATTGCTAAAATAAACCTTTTAAATAATTTTGATGATAGTCACCAGTTGAGCTTCTGAATTTTGAGAATTTAGTTTTAATGCGATATGCAAAAATACTCATAACCGTCCGGTTTGCCCTACGTAGATTTTAGTTTCAAATCATCAATTTTTTGCTAAAATACATCTGTAACAGAATTTTGAGGGTTTTCGACCTATTGATTTTTTGAATTCTGCGGATGTAGTTTTGATGCAAAGTGGAAAAAAGTGAAACCGCGCGGTTTCGTACGTTCACTAAGTGGATTTATGGTTCAAATCGACTATTTTTTTACCAAAATACGCTTGTAACAGAATCTTAATGATTTTCGACTAGGTGAATTTCAATTCGAGGATGTAGTTTTGATATGAAATGGGCAAAAACTCATTATCGTCCTGTTTCACACCATCCCTACGTGGATTTAAGGATTTTAAAGATGTAGTTTTGATTTTAAATGGGAAAAAACTCGTTACATTTAGGTTTTGCCCGTTCTCTACGTGAATCTTAGGTTTAAATCGATGATTTTTTGTCAAAATAAGCTTGCAACAGAATCTTGATGTTTTTCTATTGGTTGAATTTTAGAATTCGGGGGGTTTACTTTTATGCGAAGTGGGTAAAAACTCATTATTGTTCTAATTCTCACGTTCACTTTGTGAATTTTAGGCTATAATGAACAGTTTTTGCCAAAATAAACTTAGAATATATTCTTGATGATTTTCGACTGGTTTAGTTTCAAATATATAAGAATGTAGTTTCATGCAAAATAGGCAAAAACTCATTCATATCCGGTTTTACACGTTTCCTACTTGAAGTTTAGGTTGAAATCATCGATTGTTTGCTGAAATAAGTCGGTGACATAATTTTGATGATTTTTGGCCAATTGAGCTTATGAATTCTAAGGAGTTTTAATGTGTAATGGGAAAAATCTAATAACCATCTGGTTTCGCATGTTCCCTAAGTGGAGTTTATGCTCAAATAGTCAATAGTATGCTAAAATAAACCATTAACATGATTTTGATCATATTCGACCACTTATGCTTCTGAATTTTGAGCATGTACTTTTGATGCGAAATGGGCAAAAACTCATAACCGTCCTATTTTGCACATTCCCTACCTGGATTTCAGTCTCAAGTCGCCGACTTTTTGCAAAAATAAGTCTATAACAAAATTTTGATGATTTTCGGCCGATTTAGTTTATGAATTCAGGGGATGTTGCTTCTAGCGAAATGGAAAAAACACATTACCGTCCTATTTCATACAATCCCAATGTGGATTTTAGGTTTAAATCATCGATTTTTTGCTAAATTAAGCTTGTAACAGAATCTTGATGATTTTCAACAGATTGAAATTTAGAATCTCAAGGATGTAGTTTTTACGAGAAATTGACAAAAACTAATTGTTAGACTAAGTGGTTAGTCACTCTTACCCCATTGGATTTTGATAGAAACAAAGAAGATGAAAATACACTAATAAGTTTATCAAGTGTGTTTTAGACTTGTCAACGGTTGCAGAACATTACATCTCAAGTGTTTAAGCCATACAAGTTCAATTTTCGACTTACATAAGGAAACGAAGGCGTAATATCGTATTACATGTTGTAACATTGGTGTAAGGTATACAAGTTCATTTACGCATGCCTAATGCATTAGTACATGCACATCATGTTTTCCAAATGGATTTTCAAATATAAAGTGATCATTTGGAGTTTTAAACGAAACTCAGTACTTGAATTGGTCTTATAAGTTTAGACTATGTTAAACCATATGTTTATGTTCACATATTACTTTGAAAACCATTGTGGAAGTTTTTGAAAAAGAAAAACTTGTTTTTGAAATATTTTTTAAAAGAAAACTGTGTATTTTCCATTTATGAATTGGTTAAAACATCTAGACCACCTAAATAGGTTATATGACCCATAAAAAACATGTGTGACATGTTACATGAGGTTTAGTAGGGTTCCGGGTGCGATAAAGGGTTGTTAACTATAGAGCTAGAAATATTTATTTTGAGGCCCCTGCAATTAGCACACTAATATTTATATTAGCGTGGAATGTGCAGAGTTTGGGTGCAAGGTCAGAATATTAACGCGCTAATTGTTTTCTTAACGGCTTTGTTATAAAGCTGAAAATCACACTTTAATTTGAACTAATGATGAAATTTGAGCCCTTGAATCCGTAAAATGGTAAAAAACTGATAAAAATGAATGTATAACATTCTCAAACCACCAAGAATATTGTTTTGTCTTGACAAGAAAGAAAACACACAAGTGTTCAAAGTTTTCAAAAGGAGAAGCTTGAATTTTTGTGGGCAATCACATATAATATTTTGAGGCAATTGAATCACTCTCAAAACCTGCTTATTGAAGCGTTCTAAAGTGTACAACAAACTCTGCAAAACTAATTTTCAAATAATCTTCTTGGGGTTGTAAGAAAGTCTAACTTTCTAGCTTTTCTTGTGCTTAAATTACATATGTTTGTGTCCTTGACCTGGGAAATCACTTCTTGTGTTTTTAAATACTTTTGTCTTGAGTTTTGTACTTAAACTTTATTTACTAAACCCTAAGACTGATTTGGACAAGAGTTTACACTTACACTTGATTTTTATTAAACTTCTTGTTCTTTAGATTTGAAAGCGGATTTGTTCTAATCGATTTGTTTGAAACGATTTCATATTTGAGATTTGAATAAAATCAGTGGTTTATTTGCATTTCTCATTTGCTCTCATACTTGTATGCATTAGAGTAGTTAGGCTCTAGGAGGCTTGCTTATATTTGAAATTGGTGCCATTTTACTTTGTAAAGTGTATTTCATTATTTTCATCTATTTGTTGTAAGTGGATGATTGTAAGACTTAGTGGAATCTAAGTCGAACGGAAAACCTAGTTGAGACTAGGTATAAACCCTAGTTACGATTTGGTAGGAAGTCCTAATTGTGATTAGGCATTCTAGGCTTGTAAGCTTAGGTTGTAACACTTATTCGTAATATAAATAGGGGTTTGAAAATCGTAACCGAGGAGGTTAGATAGTGGATGTAGATAATTGGATCGAACCACTATAAATCGTGTGTCTCTTTCCATCTCTTCTATCCCTTCACTTTGCATAGCATTCATTTGTGTTTGAGTGAGCATATAGCATCTTGATTATCAAATTATTTTAAAAAGGTGATAACTTCTCGATACACCCAATTCACCCCCTCTTTGGTGTGGTTTCAATTGGTATCAGAGCGGGCTATTGCTCAAAGCATTACTAACTTATCTTTGAGTGGTTTTGTGCAAGGATACAAACTTTAGATCCAACTCATCTTAGGGAAGGCAATTCCTCTAGTTGGCCTTCATATTTTGATGGAACCAACTATGCTTATTGGGAAGTGAGGATGAAGTTCTACATTAGGGCGCAAAATAGATTTTTGGGATGCAATTGAAAATGGGTACATTCCATCAGACAAGCCCTTAAAAGATTATACTGTCGAGGAGATCAAGATTGAGCTCTCAAATGATCAAGCCATAAATCATTTGTTTTACGCATTAAGTGAGAACGAATTCAACTAAGTTAGTGCTTGTCAAACGACTAAGGAAGTGTGGGAAAAGTTTGAGATACACTATGAAGGTACCATTCAAGTGAAGAAGACGAAGTTAAAAATTCTTGAGGAGCACTATGAGACTTTACAAGTTGGATCCGATGAAGACATAGCCATCGCCATCACTCGGTTTACTATGCTTTTGAAGGAGATCAAAAATCTTAGTAAGAACTATGATCAAGAGGTTTCGGTTTACAAATCCCTTAGAGGCTTGCCTAAGGAATGAGACGCCAAGAAGTATGCTATCCAATCGGCACGAAACCTTGGAGAGTATACGTTTGATGCCTTGTGTGGAGAGTTAATGGTCCATGAATTTGAACTAAAGGACTGAGCTAGATTAGAAGCATTGAGTGGTGGTACAAAAAGTTTAAGAAAAAAGATTGTTTTGAAGACAATAGCCCCCTGGTTACATCGATTGAGGTCATTGAAGATGAGAAATCTAGTGATGATAATGATCTTGAGGAGGAAGTAGCTACGCTCTAAAGAAAGCTCAACAAGGCTATGTACAAGCAAGACAAGTATAAGAAAAATCTTAAGAGTGGAAGCAAGGGAAGAAAGTCAAGTGAGACCATATGCTTCGGGTGTGGCAAACCGAGCCACATCAGAGCGGAATGCAAGTCCAAGAAGGTGTTGGATAAGAAGAAAGGCAAGAACAGTTTCAAGGCGACATGGGATGATTCATCCTCATCAAGTTTTGAATCTGAGTCGAAAAGTGAGAAAGCAATACTTTGTCTCATGGCATAAAGTGAGGTAAATACAAACGATTTCAATTTTGATGATGTTCCTAATGTTGATGAACTTGGAAAGAGTTAGAAAATGAGGTAAAAAAGACCAAAGAACTCAAAAAGAGCTTGACCATAGCAATTAGTGAGATTGAGTCACAAAATGAGACCATTAATAATCTCCAAAGTGACTTGAATGAAGTCCTAAAGGAGATATATGCTTTAGTCCAGGAAGTAGAGGACTTGACTAGCACGGCACATAAGTTCATTAATGGTAGAGAGATGTTTGACATGATATTGGGAGCACAACGACGTGCACTCAACAAGAGAGGCATAGGCTATGGAGAAAACTTGTTAAGTTATAAGAAATCGCTAGATGATGCCTGTAAATGCTCAAAATACAATAGGTCTCATGTGATTGGGAAATGCGCCTTACAAAAGGCCAAAGTTAGTAGACTAGCATGGGTAGTTAAGAATGTTCATGATACTAACTTTCTCGGACCCAAATGTGTTTGGGTACCAAAATCTAGTGTATTTCATATTATGTAAGATGCAAAGAAGAGCACCCATGGTACTTGAATAGTGGGTGCACAAGACACATGATCGAATATGCACATCAATTCATTGAATTAAAGCAGCATGATAGTGGAAATGTCACATTTGGAGACAACAATAAAGGAAAGGTTATAGGCCTTGGAACCATCAGTAAAAATTTACTTTCCATTTCTAATGTTTATCTTGTTGATGGTTTGAAACACAACTTGCTTAGCATTAGTTAATTGTGTGACAAACAATTTCATGTCATGTTTGAGTCATCAAAATACATTGTTAGGAATAAGAAGCATGAAACTCTATTTATTGCATTTAGAGATAAGAATATTTATGCCATTGACTTTGATGAGATGCGCGCATATGCAAAATGTTTTATGTTTGAGTGCACCAAGTGCATGTGATGCATAGTTGTGGCACCGTAGATTAGGACATTCTAGCAGGGAAAACTTATCCAAATTGACCAAGCATGATCTCATCACTGGTCTACCTAAATGCACTTTTAAGAAAGACAAAGAATGTGAAACTTGTATCCTTGGTAAGCAAGTGAAATTTTCATTTAAGATAAAAGTAACAAGTGATGTGACTCGAGCTTTGGAACTTATCTATATGGATTTGTACGGACCCATCCAAACACAAAGTCTAGGGGGTAAATCATATTGTTTTGTCTATGTTGATGATTTTACTAGGTATACATGGGTGTATTTTCTAGCTCATAAGCATGAAGTGTATGATGTGTTTGTAAGATTTTGTGTTTTGGTTGATAATGAAATGGGGTACAAGATTACTATCATTAGAAGTGATAGAGGTGGTGCGTTTGTAAATAGTAACTTAGAAGAGTTTTGTGCTAAACAAGGGTACACACACCAACATCCTCTCCTAGAACACCACGACAAAATTGAGTTGTTGCAAGAAAGAATAGGGCACCCCAAGAGATGTGTAAGAACATGCTAAATAAGTACAACATAGCTAAGATTTTTTGGCCGAAGCCATTAACATGACGTGCTATGTTATCAATAGGGTGAATGTTCGAAAGCAAGTGAAAAAGACTCCTTATGAACTATGGAAATGCCAAAACCCAACATAAGTTACTTTAAGGTGTTTAGTTGCACTTGCTACGTTCTAAATGATAAGGATCATTTGAAAAAATTTGACCCAAAGTCATATGTATGTACTTTCCTAGGCTACTCCATGCAAAGCAAAACATATATGGTGTTTAATAGATCAACCAAAACCATAGAAGAGTCCATTCATGTTAAAATTCATGAAGTAGGTCCTAAAGTGAAAATGAAAATTGAAAATTTATGATGATGATAATGTCACCCAAGGCCAAACATCAAATAGTCAAGGGGTCGAGGGGAGCATGGAACCCGAACCTAGTGCACCTAAGAACTCAAGACTTCTTATTGGCCATCCCTCCTAACAAATTATAGGTGATCCAAATAAAGGTATAATCACTAATGAATATGGTTTAAACCTAGGGTATGTATATGGCCAGTGCATGCTTTTAGGTAGAAAATCTATAGTCAATTGACTCAATTGTATTTATAATTATACTTTTAGGACAATATAAGTGACAAACATTCACCCGATTGCCGTCAAAACCTTTCAGTTCTTGAGTGTGTAACAATTGAATTTAGGTTAAATCAGAAGCGGACGCGATCCGGTTATCTAGGATTAATATTCCTATAAAAGTTTATTACTGCGGTTAGTGTGTTCAACCTTATGGCGGATGTCTAGGGTTATGCATTAATTAAGGAAGTAGTTAGTGGCCGATGTCCTAGCTATTGAGATTAAGGGACTTAGAAATTTCTGGCTGATGTTGATTTTCTATAGCTAATCTAGGGAAACTTGCATTAATAATTGTTTTGGAAAAGATTGAAGACCATGATATGCCATTGAATCTTGATCTTGTCTTGTGGAACCGTAGACTTAGGTACTTAAATTAATTATTCGTAGACCTAGGTATTTCTTTTATTTATTTAATTTTTTACTAACTAGATTAATTAATTTAGTTATTTTCTCTAAACCCCCAGTTTTCCTTTATTTTAGAACTTTAGAAAGATTACCAATCTCTGTAGGATCGACCCTTTGCCACTATTTGCAAATAGTTGGTTTAAAGAAGTATTTTATTGACGCTTTCGGTGCGCGTCAGTATAATTCGACGATTTTGCTCTATAATATGCCTTGAAGGGCAACATTCTACATTTACTAATTTTTGGCCAATTAAGAATTTTTTAGAATTCTAATGATGTAGTTTGATTAAAAAAGGGTAACAACTCATTGCAATCCAATTTTACTTATCCTTATATGGATATAGACAAAATTCGTCGATTTTGCTCGAAATAAGTCTTAAAGGCCAATGTTGTGAATATGCTGAATTTGAACCGGCTGATAAAAATGTAGTTTGTTTAAAAAAGAGTAAAAACTCATTACTATCCAAATTTGCACGTTCCTTACATAGATATTATGCCTAATTGTTTGATTTTTGTAAAAATAAACATTGAAGAGCAATGTTCTACATTTGTTGTTATTTAGCTAGTTGAGTTTCCGAACTCTAACGACGTAGTTTTATTAAAAATGGGTAAAATCTCATTATTATCTAATTCGTCAATTTTGCACTGAAGTAAGCCTTCAAGGTCAATCTTACGACAAAATTCACCCTTTATGTCCCTCACTATGATTAGTGCACCCCACTACACTTTTCTCTCGTTTGGTGCACCACTTCATCATCCCTCCACACACTCATTTCTTATGATTTGTCTGCATCATCAAGTACTTCATCCTTGCAGGTCTGAGTTTCTTGTTGGAGAGTCGATCAAAGCCCATCAAGCCTTTAGTTGGAGAGTCGGTCAAAGCCTGTCAAATCTTATTCTAAGAGTCGGTCGGAATCCGCTGAACTTTAGATCGATAATTGTCAATTAAAACTCACCAAATAGGTTCGGTTGGACAACACCAAGCCTAAAAGGTAAGTCTCGTCCATATTTCACCTAGCCTAAAATAGATGTCTCGACCAAGGTTTTGGAGTTGGGTGTTTCGGTTTGGATGAAGGGATATTTTGGTAAAAAATATTGGGTGCTCTCAGAAATCGAAATTTGAATTTTGGGTGCACTTAGAATCGAGGTGTCCTATGTAAAGATTCAGGTGCACTTAGTTGGGCTCTTGTTGTGAATATGCAGAATTTAAGCCGGTTCAATTTCTGAATTTTGACGATTTAGTTTGATTAAAAAACGAGTAAAAACTCATTACCGTCCAAATTCACATGTTCCTTGAATGGATATAAGACCTAATTGGTTGATTTTTTGCAAAAAAAAAAGCCTTGAAAGGCAATGTTCTTCATTTATTGATTTTTAGCCTGTGGAGTTTCTGAATTCTGATGACGTGATTTTATTAAAAAATGGGTAAAAACTCATTACCATCTAGTTTTGCAAGTTCTCTACGTGGAGTTTAGGCCTAATTTGTCAATTTTTTGTTAAAATAAGCCTTGAAGGGTATATAAATATATTGATTTTCTGTCAGTTGAATATTGGAATTCTAGCGATGTAATTTTATTGGAGATGGGTAAAAACTCCTTACCACCCAGTTTCGCATTTCCTATGTAGATTTTAGGCTTATAACATTAATTTTTGCTAAAATAAGCATTGAAAGGCAGTGTTGTAAATATGTTGAACTACGACCGATTAAATTTTAGAATTTTGCTGATCAGGTTTGATTAAAATTGATTTAAAATAGATTAGTGTCTAGTTTCGCATGTTCCATTCGTGAATTTTGGCTTGATTTGTTGACTTGTGCAAAAATAAGGCTTGAAGGGTAATGTTGTAAGTATGTTGATTTTCAGGAAATTTTGACGATATAGTTTGATTTAAAATAGGTTTAAACTCATTACCGTCTAGTTTCACACGTTTCCTTATGTGAATTTTAGGCATACTTCATTGATTTTGCGCTAAAATAGGCCTTGAATGACAATGTTTAACATTTATTGATTTTTGACCAGTTAAATCTAAGAATTTTGATGAAGTAGTTTGATTAAAAATTGTAAAAAATTTATTATCATACAGTTTTGCATGTTTACTATGTGAATTTTAGCCATAATTTGTCGATTTTCCGCTAAAATATGGCTTTAGGCCAAAGTTGTAAATATACTGAATTTTGGCTGATTAAATTTTAGAATTTCGACGATTAATTTTTATTAAGAAAGGGTAAGAACTCATTAATGCTTGTCTCACACATTTCGTACATCAATTTTATGCAAAATTTGTTGATTTTGCTCTAATTTCAGCCTTAAATTGTAATGTTGTAAATATGCTAAATTTTTAGCCAATTGAATTTTGAAATTTGGACGATATAGTTTGCTTAAAATGCGTAAAAATGCATTACCATCCAGTTTCACATGTTCCCTACGTGGATTTCAGGCATAATTCGTCGATTTTACGTTAAAATTAGCCTTGAATGGCAATGATGTATATTTGCTAATTTTTGGCTGGATAAAAAATTTTAAAACTGTAATGATGTAGATTGCTTAAAAACTGGTAATAACTCATTACAATCCAATGTGGATTCTTGGCACATTTCGTCGATTTTGCACTAAAATAAGTCTTGAAGGCCAATTATGCGAATATGATGAATTTCAGCTAATTGAATTTTAGATTTCTAACGATGTAGTTTAATTTATAAAAGTAAAGACTCATTACCATCCAAATTCGCACATTCTTTAACTGTGGTATATGTATTGTTGAACTCTGGGACTAACATTACTGGATCCAGGAGAATTTGGTGGCGAGAAACTCCCGCCACCTCACCACGATCAATGAGGTATACTGTTAGTCAGGGGTTTAAAACTCCCAACCAACGACCTATAAGGAGAGGAATCTATGTCGGAAGCAAGCCATCACAAGCATGCACTCTCAAATCATCGACTTGTGGAGTAATCTCTCGCGTGAAGTCTAATGTAAGACCAACACCATTGCAACAGTCGTTACCCATGAAAGTGCCGGAAAGGGGTCTTACTGTTACGGTGACCATATACAAACATGCGGGAGTGGAGTGGTCAAACAATACCAAATAGGTCATCCAAGGCAATACAAATTGATTTCATAACCAAATAAATGTCAAGTGTTTTTCTAATGGGGTTTACTTACATCAAGCAATCGCAAATCAGCCTGAAAAACCTCATTCACACCTCGAACTGCGTACTCAACATCCAACTATTCACTCCTAAGTCCCTTTTGTCCAATGTATCATTTCAATCAATTTAGTGTCCCATTAATTGTTTTTATAATATGAGAGCAAAAATTAGAATTTTATTCTAATTCTTATTGCACATTTTTCGGTTACACCAGGGTTCCAAATCCCCCAAAAAGCCTCAAAACTCGATTTACTAGCTCTTTTCCAATTCTTCATATTTTCTATGTTTTTTCCATAATTTGTATCTATTTTTATATAACCTATATTATTTTTTATGTATTTATTTTAATTTTAATTAATTTTTTTATTATTAAATGTGGTTGGGCCCACCTTAACTGGGCCCGATTCGACCCAACTGGGCCGGGCTGGCTTGGGCTTGCACGTACGCACACTTTTGTGTGCGTTGGAGCCTCCTCGGCATCTCCGTAGAGAAAAATCACTCATATGAGTAATTCATCTCTGCCTGCAACACATTTTTTTTTCTTTTCTTTTACAACAATACAACAACAACATTACAATAACATCAATAACACCAACAAATTTACAGATTTCATCAACAATTTCACCAAATCATCATTGTTCATCCATGCATGCATTCCATCATTAAAATCACTAAAACACCCAAAAATCAGTTTGGAGGTCAAGATTTTCGAACCATTTTATTCAACATATTGAGTGTAATAATCCTGGAGATCATCAAAAAAATTTCTTGAAATTTACTTAGCAAAAACCCCATTTTGTTTGCATTCCAAGACACCATTAGAGCAAAAATGGAGAAGATAGCTATGGATTTGAATTACCTAAACTGAAAACCTTGGATCCTTGAAAAATTTGGCTCTAAACCACCCATTGTCAAACTTCCAATACTCTGAATTTCAAGAACACAAATTGGGGTTTGTTCGCTTTTCAAAACAATCCAGCTTGCATGTTGAGCAAATGTACTAAGACCCTTATTAATATAAGCTGTTTCATCAAATTTAGAACACGTATCTCAAGGTTTATTAAGGGCTCCTATTAAATCAAGCCACTTTTCTTGTATCTACAATGTGTTATTATGTCTACTACGTCTTAACACAATCTCCTACACTATTAAGCCAACTATAGACTTTTTTTTACTTAACATATTTATTTTCAACCATAGGAACATTAAATCAATCAATACTCAATGTAGAACCTTATTACATAACAATAAGTTATTCATCTAAGCTAACATTTTGTTGTCCCAAGATATTAAGATTTCGTAACCATGTCACACACATCTCAAGCACTATTCGTCGCACACGCAACTAGAGTAAAACGAAAAATTCAACGGTATACATGGTGTTATGCTACATTCAATAGAGTAATCACTCATCACGTAAATATAAAATAATTAGTTATACATTGGTAGGCGTGCCCTAAACTAATATGCGACGTCCACGTGGGTCTAAGCTGGGTCCTAGTATAAAGTAGACAATTAACTAATAATTAAAATAGGTGGGACTTCATAAATCTTCCCAACTAAAAGAGATTTCGTCTCGAAATCCAACTCAAACTAAAAGTACTAACCGTGGAAAAGCTAGGGATATCTCTCACACATAGTAGACTCTCTTTCCCAGGTGCGTCTCTCGTTCCCATGATGCTGTCAATAGACGAGGACCAAAGGAATCTGCTTAGTCCTGAGAACTTGAACTTTGTGGTCTATTGTCTCGACGGGTTTCTCCTCATATGTCACATCTGGTCTAGCCTCGATCTGAGTGACATCTACTATTAGCCTTGGCCTTGATCTTGCTAACCTCAACATGGATAGGTGGAAGATGTCGTGAATCCCTAACAACTGACTCAGTAGCTTCAACCGATAAGCAACCTCCCCAACTCGTCTGACTATTTGATATGGCCCATTAAACCATGGTGCAAGTTTCCATTTGGTACCAAACCTCTGGTGACCCTTCAAAGGAGAAACTTTTAAGTACACCTAGTCATCTACATCATAGCTTAGCCCATCGCGGTACTTATTCGCGTATTTCACCTATTTATCATGAGTATATTGCAATCTTTGAAGAATCAGTCGAACTTTCTCTCTGTGGTGTACAACAACCTCAGGCCCAATGGTAGCTGCATCCTCGAGATCTGCCAAGCAAGTTATTGATCTGAAGGTCTCCCATACAATGCCTCAAATGGTGGCATCCCAATACTGGATTGGAAACTATTATTATAGGCAAACTCACAAAGTGGCAAGTACTCCTCCCAAGGTCCCCCAAATTGAAGTACATAAGCTCTAAGCATGTCCTCGAGTATCTGTATAGTCCATCTGACTACCCATTGATCTGTGGGTGGTAAGCCATGCTGAAATGAAGTCTAGTCTCATACTTTTGTTGTATAGACTGCTATAGCTAGGACGTCAACTGACTATCTCCGTCCAAAACTATCGATACCGACACACCGTGCAATCTGATGATCTCTCACTCAAAGAGCGTGCATTACTGTGGAAAGGAGTATTTCATGGAAACTGGAATGAAATGTGATGATTTCGTCAGTTTATCCATGACAACCCATCCGACATCATGGTTGCGTGGAGTCTGTGGTAACCAAGTAACAAAGTCCATAATGATTTGTTACCACTTCCATTGAAGAATCGATAGCGGCTGCAACAAGAACGAGCATTTCATATCTTAGTACATCTTGTTTCGGCCAGAGTGAACTTTGTATCTAGATTTATGAGCCTCCTGAAAAATGCCATCTTGCAACTCAACCACTGCCGGAATCAACAATCTACCTTAGTGTCACAAACATCCATCAACTAACTCTCTCTAATCTGGGAATTCGGGACTCTGTGCCATGTCTCTAAACCTCTGATACAACGCATAGGCTCGCTAGCTCTCTAGGACACATGGAATGGAAACTGTCAGAACTCTCATCTGTTCGCAAATGTGCTCCTTAACTATCTCTGGAACGACTAACACACTCATGGTGACTGCCGCCTCAAGTATAGCATATTGGTGAGTCATATGGCAAACAATTATATCTCCATCTAGTTCTCTCCTATTGAGAGCATCCGCTATGAAATTCCCCATCCCGGGATAGTACTTGATCAAGAAGTCGTAGTCTTTCAGCAACTCTAACCACCATCGTTGTCGAATATTTAGATCCTTCTAAGTGAAAAGGTACTTCAAACTCTTGTGATCTATGTAAAGTGTGAATCTCTCGCTAAAAAGATAATGTATCCAAGTCTTTAGTGCAAATACGATCACTGCACGCTCCAGATCGTGCACTGGGTAGTTCCTCTCATGTGTCCTCAACTGACATGACAAGTAGGTCATAACTCTGTTAACCTGCAGTAGAACACAATACAATCTGCTGCCATATGCATCTGTGTATAATGTCAACTCCTTGCCTAGCTTTGCTAACACTAACAATGGTGCATAAGTTAATCTCTTCTTCAACTCTAAGAAGGTTGCCTCGCATTCACTAGATCACATAAACTCAACATCCTTCGAAGTTAATCTGGTCATCGGCACAGAAAGCTTGGAAAAATCCTATACAAAGCGTTAGTAGTAGCTTGCCAATCCCAAGAAGCTCCTAATGTTTGTCACGCACTCCAATGTGCACCAATCGATGATCGCATGAACCTTACTCAAGTCCACTATTATACCCTTTTCACTGATCACGTGTCTTAAAAACTTCACCTCAGATAACAAAATCTCGCACTTGCTAAACTTAGCATATAACTAGTGCTTTCTCAATGTTTTCAGTATCTCTTTGAGATGCTTGTCATGGTCCTCACGAGTTTGGGAATAGATCAAGATGTCATCGATGAAGATTATCACGAATTGATCCAAGAAAGATCTCAAGACTCAGTGCATCAAGTCCATGAAAAATGCTAGCATGTTCGTCAGTCCGAACGGCATCATTGTAAACTCAAACAATCCATAACTTGTGTTGAACACGGTCTTGGATACATCCTCCGTTCTAATCCACAATTAGTGATAACCTAACCTGCGATCAATCTTAAAGAAAAACTGTGCTCCAGTTAACTGGTTGAATTAGTCGTTGATCCTGGGTAGTGGGTATTTATTCATGATTGTCACTTGGTTCAACTTTCGATAGTCTATGCAAATGTGCATGGTGTCATCCTTTTTCTTTACAAATAGGATCGGTGCTCCCTAGGGATACATACTCAAATGTATGAACCCCTTCTCTAATAAGTCCTCAAGTTGAGCCTTCAACTCCTCCTGCACCACTCGCGACATAAGGCCTACTTGCTATCAGCTGAGTGCCTGGAACGAACTCTATCAAGAACATGATTGGTCTAAGTGGTAGTAATCCAGGTAAATCATTAAGGAAAACATCAAGAAACTTGCACACAACTGGAACATCCTCTAATCGGACAACTGGCCTCTCAATTGGCCCTAATATCCCTTATAAGGTCTCCATCTCATGTGTGCTCGCTAATCTACCCCTGGTGATTGGAAGTGTGGTCACGACTCCACTGAAAGTAAACTTCAGAATCCCCAACATCTGAGTGGTAAGTGTCTTACGAAAGCAATTCTAAGTAGCATGGTAAGCCGATAACCAATCCATGCCTAAAAGTGCGTTGAACTCTATGTATTCTAAGACTCAGAGATCTATGGGTAATTGGTGACCACTAACCTCGACTAAAAAATTCTTACAGATTCGGTTAGGGTAAATCTTATCCCTAATGGTCGTGCTTAGGATAAGGCGTGTACCTAAGATCTTGGGTGTCAAACTTAACTCTGCTACCATCCGTCCCGAAATAAAAGATAAGGTAGACCCAGAATCAATCGATGTATGTGTGGAACATCCGTAAATAACCAACATACCCTCGATAGGCTGTCGCGATGCATCTCGGTCGGGCTCAACGACTATATGCACCTGCTCCATGATCTGCACTGGTAGTGCCACCTCTTTGATGCACTAGCTCTGGTAATGTCCCCTCTACCTGCATCGGTAGCAAACAATATGTTACCTTCTCCCAAAACTTTGTTCTTGCTAATCTCTGGCTTGCTGATCGTGGCCTTGTCCACTGCTCCATTGAACTTGGCCCTGCCACTATTGACCCTATCTCTGGTCTTGCTAGCCCTTATTTCAGCCTTGCTGGCCTTGTCCCTGAATTTGTGCCTGTGGCTGCTAAATTGCTATGACATGCTGTTGTGCGGGTGTAACTGCATAGGTTGTGACCGTATGACTGTCATCGTGCCTGTGCCTCTATCCCCTCTCATCTCATTGTGGGTCACTCCTCTTGCCCCTCTGGTCTGACCTACCCTACCTACCCTGTCCGTCCTATTGTATGGGAGTGGCGAAAACTCCACCCCTATTCAAATAACTCTTAAGGGCCAATGCTCACTCATATATAACCTGAAGTGACCTCACTCTTGTCGACCACACTGATCTACCTCTATACCACATCATCTATGTGAGTAGCAGTGTGTACGGTCCACCATTCAGCGACATCTCCTTTAAGCATGTATCCTAATATCTTGGCCCGTATACTGTCATGAATCCTTAGTAATCCATGAAGCCTCTTGTGTACGAGAACCCATCTCGCAACTACCTCAGGGTCTGTACCTCTATAGAAGAATCTAGGCTGAAATCTAGTGAACTCCTTGATCAGCTTAGCCTCTGATGTCAAGGTTGTCTCAAACGCCATCAACTGCATTGGCTTAGGTGGTGCTGCATCTTCTAGTGTCAGCACTGGCATGGTAATCGATGTCTCTACGGGTGTAGTCATTTATATGGGAACCTCAACCCTACTAGTTACTATTAGCGAGTCATGACTGGCCGTGGCAATGGTTGTCTTAGTAGTATGGGAAGTGGTAGTGGTGGTAGCAATGAGCATAGTAGCAGCTTGAGTAGCCATAACCTATAATCGAAACAATAACAATATTTCATTGAGATGCGTGATCGTGTCGCGTAGTACCTGATCCAAGTCAACTCTCACTGGGTCATTCGTCTGACCCTCGTCAACAATAGTAAATGGAACTGGTGACC
Organism: Stephania japonica; assembly: GCA_039657345.1. Taxonomy (NCBI): domain Eukaryota; kingdom Viridiplantae; phylum Streptophyta; class Magnoliopsida; order Ranunculales; family Menispermaceae; genus Stephania; species Stephania japonica. Next base: position 26,423,414 of record CM077560.1, read on the forward strand.
CATCTATCTCAAATCTGCAAGCACGTATGTGCTCCAATCAGTATCATATATCCGTGTATATCCATATTACAAGTCAAAACATATACGTATAAAGCCCTAAGCTATCCACCACACTAAACTTGCCAACTAAGGTTCTAAGTCATGTCATATAGTTTTCCACATTCTATGTCTGTTTTATAAGTCTTATTCAATTTCATTCATTTTTTCTAAGTTTCATTGAACCCAAGCTCTGATACCAACTGTGGCAGCCCCAAATCCCAAGACTGACTGGGCCCCGCCACATCGCCTGACACGTCACTAGGTCGTGCCATCACCTACACGCCTGTCCATGACGGCTCGTGACTTTCTACTTAACTTTTTCTATTAGTCTAACTAAACCAGTTATTCGAGTGTTTTATCCACATTTGCATTTAATGGGTTAACTTAGACTGCATTCGTGTTACTTTTATTTGTTTCAATAGGTGTCTTAATGATTTCTCATATTTTTCAGACTAAGTATTTATGTGTTAAATTTCACAAGTGTTTTAATAAAGAAAGTCTTAAAATTTAACATACGGGGAATGATTAATGAATTAACAAACCCCAGTAGTGGAAAAACCCATCAAAACAATACCATGTATATAAAAGGTGACAAAATATACAATGATGATCAATATACATGTATGAGTGTATAAAAGTTTCCCAAACATCCCATATACAATAGTAATATATTCATAAATCTCCTATGGGTCTGCTGGAAGGGTGCTCTCCGAGATTAGAGGTAGTCACCAAGCTTACCCTTCTCACGGCTCATAGAAAGGTCTGCACTCGGCCATCCATGAGAGAAATTGATGAAGAGTTCAGTAAGTAAAGCCGAGAAGAACCACGATTCACATTTAAATACGAAAATGTAAATAACGTGATTACAAGTCATGCTAGTCAAAAACAATACATTAGAAAGGACAAGAAATAACATGAAGAGGAATCATTGAGAATCAATAATAATGAATACAAGTGTGGTATATGTACTACTGAACTCTGGGACTAATAATATTGGATCGAGGAGAACCTGGTGACGAGAAACTCCCGCCACCGCACCACGATCAATGAGGTATATTGTTGGTTGGGGGTTTAAAACTCTCAGCCAACGACCTCTAAAGACAAGAATCTGTGTCGGAGGCAAACCATCACAAGCACGTACTCTCAAGTCATCAACTTGCTGAGTAATCTCTTACGCGAAGTCAAAAGTAAGACCAACACCGTTGCAACAATCAGGTCATTACCCCGTGAGAGTGTCGGAAATGGTTCATACTTTCCTGCCGATCATATACAGACACACGCGGGAAGGGAGTGGCCAAACAATACCAAACTGGTAATTCAAGACAATAAAAATTCATTTCATGACAAAATAAATGTCAATTATTTTTGTGGTGGGGTTTACTTACCTCAAGCAATCGCAAATTGCCATCAAAATGTTTAGCTCATGCCTCGAACTACGCACATGACACCTGGCTATATACTCCTAAGTCTATGGTGTCCAATATATCATTTTAATCAATTTAGTGTCACATTAATTGATTTTATATTATAAGAGAAAAAATTAAAATTTTATTCTAATTTTTACTGCTTAAAATTTTATTCTAATTTTTACTGCACATTTTTTTGTTACACTGGGATCCAAATATCGTAAAAAGCCTCGTAACTCAATTTACTAGCTCTTTTCCAATATTTTTTATTTTCTATGATTTTTCCATAGTTTTTTCTATTTTTATATAATTTATATTATTTTTTAAGTATTTATTCTAATTTAACTTAATTTTTCATTATTTAATGGGGATGGGCCCACCTAAACAGCGCACGGTTTGGCCCAACATGGCCGAGCTGGCCCAAGTCCGGCCAAGGCTTGAACGCACGCTTCCATGTGTGTGTGAGCCCCCTTGGCATCATCGCATAGACGAATTGTTCATTTGAGCAATTCGTCTCTGCCTGCAACACATTGTTTTCTCTTTTCTTTTCTTTTACAACAATACAACAACATTACAATAACAACAGTAACACCAACAAATTTACAGATTTCATCAAAAAATTCACTAAATCATCATTGTTCATCCATGCATGCATTCCATTATCGAGAACACTAAAATACCCAAAAATTAGTTTGGAGGTCAAGATTTTTCAAGCATTTTATTCATCATATTGAGTGTAATAATCCTGGAGATCATCAAAGAAATTTTCTTGAAATTTATTTAGCAAAAACTTGTTTGCATTCCAAAAGACCATTGGAGCAAAAATGGAGAAGATAGTTAGGGATTTGAGTACCTAAACTTGAAACCTTGGATCCTTGACAAATTTAGCTCCAAACCCCCCATTATTGAGCTTCCAATACTCTAAATTTCCAGCACACAAATTGTGGTTTGTTCTCTTCTCAAAAACTCTCTAGCTCGCATGTAGAGCAAATTCACTAAGTACCTTATCAAACCTAGTTGTTTCATCAAATTTAGAACACATATCTTGAACTGGCCACTTTGCTTGTGTCTACAATGTGTTACTTTGTCGACTAAGTCTTAACACAATTTAGTACACTATTAAGCCAACTATAGAACCTTATTACATAATAATAAATTAATTCATTTAAGCTAGCATTTTATTGTCCCGTGCTATTAAGTTTTTGTACCCGTGTCACATGCATCTCGATCGCTATTCGCCGCACTCACAACTAATGTAAAACGCAAAATTCAACTGTACGCATGGTGTTATGCTACATTCAATAAAGTAACAACCATATAATCACGCATCAAGCAAATATAAAATACTTAGTTATACCTAGACTAATCTGCAACGTCCACGTGGGTCTGAGCTGGGTCCTAGTATGAAAGTAGACAATTAATTAATAACTAAAATAAGTGGGCCGTCACATAGCTACTATAAGAAAATGATATTATAATGACCAAAATTTAGTGACAGTACATTTTCCCCTTACCAAGTACACTTATTAGTGATTGTATATGATTTTTTCGTCTTTTTGTAAGTACAGTCTTTTATTTGGTGGCTATTGATTATAAACCAGTCGTTAGTGGTATTCGAGTTTTGACCCGACTATATGCAAACCACTTTTTACTATGGGTAAATCAAATGATGTGGCCACCCCATTCATGAATGAGGGCACCCCAAAAATAATTAATTTTCCCAAATATGCCCTTGCCCTTGTGCACCCCTTTTTTCACTATGCTAGCGACGTGAATAAGAAGAAGGAGAAAGCACTTGAGCCCTAGGTCTTCACGTTCAACCCATATTCGCATACGCGATCTTCAAATCACCTCTGTTTATCTTGCTCTCACCTTAGGTCTTGCTACCAAGTGGTGGTTGGCGGGGACATGCAGTCGACTTTTTGTGTCATACCCGCGTTCAACTCGACATTGTAAGGTAAGATGTTGATATTTTTGGTCGATATTGGCATTTGGGTGTGTGGTTGTGGTATATGTTCAAACTTGAAGGCCATTTTGTGTGTTATATTTCAAAATTTGGTCAACGATTTACACGTTCCCTACATGGATTTTAGGCACAATTCATCGATTTTGCTCTATAATAAGCCCTAAAGGGCAATGTTCTACATTTCCTAATTTTTGGTTGGTGTAGAAATTATTAGAATTCTGATGAGGTAGTTTGATTAAAAATGGGTAAAAACTCATTACAATTCACCTTTGCATGTTCCTTATATGGATTTTAGGCACAATTCGTCGATTTTGCACTAAAATAAGTCTTGAAAGCCAATGTTATGAGAGCCCAGCTATGTGCCCTACTGTTTACTTAGCGCACCCCAAAAAAAGTAAAACTAAAAAAATAGTCAATCTTATCACTAAAGAGGTTTAGTTGGACAACATCGAGACTAGTGGATAAGTCTCGTCCATATTTCGCCGAATCGAAAATATATGTCTCGACCAAGATTTTGGAGTTGGCTGCTTTAGTTTGGATGAAGGAGCATTTTGGTAAAAATGTGAGGTGTACTCATAAATTGAAATTTGAATTTTAGGTGCACTTAGAATCGGGGTGCCCCAAGTAAAGACTCGGGTGCACTTAGTCAGGCCCATATTATGAATATGTTGAATTTAAGTTAGTTGAATTTCAGAATTCTGACGATGTAGTTTGATTAAAAAACAAGTAAAAACTCATTACCATCCAAATTCACAAGTCTCTTCATGGATAAAAGGCCTATGTGGTTGATTTTTTGCAGAAATAAGCCTAGAAGGGCAATGTTCTTCATATATTGACTTTCAACCAGCTATGTTCTTGAATTCTAATGACATAGTTTTATTAAAAAAATGGATAAAAATTCATTACCATCTAGTTTTGCACATTCTCTACGTGGATTTTAGACCTAATTCGCTGATTTTTTTTTTCTAAAATAAGCCTTGAAGGGTAATGCTATAAATATATTAATTTTTTGCTAGTTCAATCTCGATATTCTAGCAATGTAGTTTGATTAGAGATGGATAAAAACTCATTACCATCCAATTTCGCTCGTTTTTCCTACGTAGATTTTAGGCTTACAACATTGAATTTTGCTAAAATAAGCATTTAAATGCAATGTTGTAAATATGATGAACTTCGACCGGTTGAATTTCATAATTCTAACGTACTAGTTTGATTTAAACTGGTTTAAAACACAAGTTCCCTTTATGGATTTTGGCTTACATCGTTGACTTTTGCAAAAATAAGGCTCAAAGGGTGATGTTGTAAAGTATGTTGATATTTGGTTGGTTGAGTTTCACAATTTAGATGACATAGTTTGATTAAAAATTGGTGTAAACTCATTACCGTCCAGTTTCACACGTTTCCTTAAGTGGATTTAAGTACAATTCGTCAATTTTGCGCTAAAATAAGCCTTGAATGGCAATGATGGACATTTACTAATTTTTGGTTGGTTAAATCTAAGAATTCTAACGATATAGTTTGATTAAAAATTGAAATAAAACATTACCATTCGGTTTTGCATGTTTTCTATGTGGATTGTAGCCATAATTCGTCAATTTTGTGTTAAAATAAGCCTTATAGGTCAATGTTCTAAATATGCTGAATTTCAACTAATTAAACTTTAGAATTTTGACAATTTAGTTTGATTAAAAAAAGATTAAAACTCATTAATGTCTAGTCTCGCACGTTCCATATATATATATATATGGATTTTATGCAAAATTTGTTGATTTTGCGCTAAAATAAGCTTTAAATAGCAATGCTGTAAATATGATGGATTTTTCACTAGTTGAATTTTAAAATTCTGATGATATAGTTTGATTCAAAATGGGTAAAAACTCATTACCATGTAATTTCACATGTTCTCTACGTGGATTTTAGGCACAATTCGTCGATTTTGCGCTAAAATAAGCCCTAAATGGCAATGTTGTATATTTGCTGATTTTTGGCCAGATAGAAAATTTTAAGACTCTGTTGATGTAGTTTGATTAAAAATGGGTAAAAACTCATTACAATCTAACTTTGCATGTTCCTTATATGGAATTTTCGCCTAATTTGTCGATTTTGTGCTAAAATAAGTCTTGAAGACCAATGTTGTGAATATGATGAATTTCAGTTGATTGAATTTTAGCTAATTTGTTGATTTTTTCAAAAAATAAGCCACAAAAGGCAATGTTATGCATTTGCTAATCTGACGACAAAGTTTTATTAAAAAGGGGTAAAAACTCATTATCATCCAGTTTTGAACGTTCTCTACCTAGATTTTTGGCCTGATTTGTTGATTTTCACTAAAATAAGCCTTGAAGGGTAAATAAAAAGGTTGGATTTTTTATGGAATATACATATCAATATGCATGGATCATACCTTTCGTTCCACTTCCAGTTCCTACAGCCATAGGACTGGGACTTCTCCTTGTTCCGACGGCAACAAAAAATCTTCGGCATGCGTGGGCTTTTCCTAGTGTTTTCTTACTAAGTATCATTATGATTTTTTCAGCCGATCTGGCTATTCGGAAAATACAGGGTAGTCCTATCTATCAATATGGATGGTCTTGGACCATCAATAATGATTTTTCCTTAGAGTTCGGTCACTTGATCGATCCACTTACTTCTATTATGTCAATATTAATCACTACTGTTGGAGTAATGGTTCTTATTTATAGTAACAATTATATGTCTCGTGATCAAGGATATTTGAGATTTTTTGCTTATATGAGTTTTTCCAATGCTTCCATGTTGGGATTAGTTACTAGTTCCAATTTAATACAAATTTATCTTTTTTGGGAATTGGTTGGAATGTGTTCATATCTATTAATAGGATTTTGTTTCACACTACTAATTGCAGCAAATGCATGTCAAAAAGCATTTGTAACTAATCGTGTAGGCGATTTTGGTTTATTATAAGGAATCTTAGGTCTTTATTGGATAACGGGCAGTTTCGAATTTTGGGATTTATTCGAAATAGTCAATAACTTAATTGATAATAATGGGGTCAATTCTTTATTTCTTACTCTCTGTGCTTCCCTATTATTTGTTAGTGCAATTGCTAAATCCGCGCAATTTCCCCTTCATGTATGGTTACCCGATGCTATGGAGGGACCCACTCCTATTTCGGCTCTTATACATGCCGCTACTATGGTAGCAACAGGGATTTTTCTTGTCACTCGGCTTTTTCCTCTTTTCACAAGCATACCTTACACACTGAATCTAATTTCGTTGGTAGGTGTAATAACAGTCCCATTAGGAGCTACTCTGGCCCTTGCTCAAAAAGACATTAAGAGAGGTTTAGCCTATTCCACAATGTCTCAATTGGGTTATATGATGTTAGCTCTGGGTATGGGGTCTTATCGAAGTGCTTTATTTCATTTGATTACTCATGCCTATTCCAAAGCCTTATTATTTTTAGGATCCGGATCTATTATTCACTCAATGGAAACAGTTGTTGGGTATTCTCCTCATAAAAGTCAGAATATGGCTCTTATGGGCGGTTTAACAAAATATATCCTAATTACAAAATTTGCTTTTTTATTGGGTACACTTTCGCTTTGTGGTATTCCACCTCTCGCTTGTTTTTGGTCAAAAGATGAAATTCTTAATGATAGTTGGTTGTGCTTACCAATTTTCGTGATAATAGCCTATTTCACAGCAGGATTAACTGCATTTTATATGTTTCGGGTGTATTTACTTACTTTCAAAGGGAATTTAAACATTCATTTTCAAAATTATAATGGTAAAAAAAGTAGCTCGTTGTATTCAATATCCTTATGGGGTAAAAAAGGAACAAAAACCATAAAGAATAAAATTTTTTTCTCAAAAATGAATAAAAAGGAAAAGGCTTCCCCTTTTTCGAAAAAGACATATCCAATTGATGGAAATTTAAGAAATATGATGCAACCTCTCATTACGATTACTCAGTTTACTAATAAACAAACTTCCCAGTATCCTCATGAATCGGACGATACTATGCTCTTGTCACTTCTTGCATTGGTCTTATTGACTTTTTTTGTTGTATATACAGGAATTCCTTTTGATCAATTTGATATATTATCAAAATGGTTAACTCCGTCGATAAACCTTTTACATACAAATTCGAACAATTCTCTGGATTGGTATGAATTCGTGACAAATTCTATTTTGTCAATAAGTATAGCTTACTTTGGAATATTTATAGCGTCTCTTTTATATAGGCCCATTTATTCATCTTTCCAGAATTTTGATTTAATAAATTCATTTGTTATAATGGGCCCTAATAGAATTTTCTGGGGCCAAACAATCAAAGTGATATATAATTGGTCATATAATCGTGGTTACATAGATGTTTTTTATGCAATAACCTTAACTAGGGGTATAGGAGGGTTAGCTGAATTAACTCATTTTGTTGATAGACAGGTCATTGATGGAATTACGAATGGGGTTGGTGTTACAAGTTTCTTTATAGGGGAGTGGGTCAAATATATAGGAGGTGGAAGAATTTCTTCTTATATCTTCTTGTATTTATTTTATGTATCAATGTTTTTAGTAATTTCTAACTTACTACTTTCAAGATGAATAAGAAGATTGAAAACTCAAGTTCAATAAGAATGAAAATAGTTGATGAAATAAAATAATGGAATTTCAATTAAAATTTCTGAATTCCCTAGTAGAAAAGATTTCAAAATCATCACAAACAAACCTCCATTTTATCTTTTCTATTGCAATTTCTCGATTATTATATGATGATTTCTTAACTTTCCATATATTTATATATATATATATATAAATATAAGCAGATAAGCTAGAAATGACATCTCTTATGTAAATGACACCAATAGAATTAAATTTCTTAAATGAATGGAATTTGGATTTCATTTCAATTATTGGTATAATGAAATAGAGCCACTTTGAGGTTCCCTATGAAATGAGGCATGGAATGGAGCCACTACGAAGTTCCGAGAGTTACGAAGGAAGCTTCGGGTTCATAGTGGTCATGGGTTGAGAACGGGAATTGAACTCTCTGAGATCTAATTTCCCGTTGTTCCTCAGTAGCTCAGTGGTAGAGCGATCGGTTGTTAACAGATTGGTCGTAGGTTCGAATACTACTTGGGGAGATTTTATTTATTCTGAATTAACGGGCTCACTTTGACCGTTAGGAGTAGGTAACCCATGCCCTGTCTTTGTTTCTATTGCATTCTATCTCATCGTATTACATTCTCGTTTCGCGATATTTGAGAATAATCGTCAATACCTCGATGTAGATCGGGATAATCCTTTGTTCCATAGCCCCGGGGCTATTTCCACACAACTAGCCAATTAAGAATTCTCGATGTACTAGTCTAGTACTAGCAATGCATCAAAGATACAAGTCATCGATTCTCCCG